>JAKKPZ010000176.1:0-116640 GCA_022814885.1 Ditylenchus destructor
TGTTTATCCGGGATTCTGACAAATTCCACTCGCATTCTTTTCACTCCACTGGAAATGGTGTACGCTTCGTCATTACCGTTATTGTAGCGACTAATGAAATCGTCGCTTTGTGAATCATCGCTGTCGTCTTCTGAATCGCCTGACCAATCGTCACTTTCTGCATATTCAAACTCATCGTTGTACTCTACATCATCCGGACCTTCCTTCACTATGCCTTTTCCAGAAAACAGCTTGTAGAGCGGATCGCCATAAATTAGTCGATGGCCAGAGAAGACAATGGTGGGAAAAATGCGCAAAATCCGAAAAATTCTTTGAACAGCGGTTACGGTCCGAAATTTCTGGAAAGAAATAAGTTAATGCAATTGAAAGGGACTAGTCTTATTGGTCACCGATTTACTTTGGTACCAACGTTAGGTCCGTAAAGTTTGATAGCTATGATATTCCTAAAAATATATAAAAAAATACTTGACTACAAAAAAGATTAATATATATCGTATCCATTTGAGCTTCTATCGATTATTTTCTTGTATAGGCACACAGCAATAACTTTAGTAACACCAGGTATGCTGTTTATGCGTTTTATCTATTTGAAACGAGCGTTTTACCTACACGTTTTCACGTACGCGGAACACAATTCTGTGGTTATTTTTGAAATATCATCTATCTCTTGGTCCACCTCAAAATCTATACGAAAATTCTACTATTTTTGGCCCCTGATTGTTGTTACCCAATAAAGTTAAAAATATCATACCTTTATCAAAATTCCAAAGAAACGCTGAAGATCGTCCACTTCACCAAGCTTTACTGTCTGCTTGGCACTTATCCAAGATGAACTCAGAAGATAATTAGTCATTGATTCGCAAACGTCATTCTTATGGTAATCTATGTCTGTGTTATGAAATATTGTCGGAAGTTGGACCGTATCAGCCTGTACATTTTGCTCCAGCCACAACATGGATTCGATTAGGTCTTCGGTAGTCGCTCCTGCAACGATATAGGTTTTAGACCAGCGAAATCGCAAGAAATCTCTAAAGAACCCACCTGGCGTCACCTGAAGTGTGAATGATCCGCAACGGATATAGCGCTCTTCTTCACCAGGAAACAGGAATTCTTTCAATTTCGTATCGAAAGGATACATGGAAAGTTCCTGAATAACACGAAATAGCTAATTTTTTATTATACAGACGAACCCCCGAATAACGCCCCATCGAATTAGCCGCGCCTCCCCCCCTCCCCCCATAACGCTGCCCCCGAATAACGCCGATTTTTTTAAAAATTAATTAATTAACCAATTAAAACAGGCCATTTTTTGGTCAAAATATGACATTTAAGGGGCAAATTTTTTGCACCCGGGAGTTTTCAAAATCTGAAATCAAATTTAGGAGCCATTCGCACGAGATTGTACTATTATCATGAGCTTTCTCATGAAGTTATCCCATCACATTTCCGTTTATTTTGTTCAATACCGGACCAATTCTGGAAATTTTGCGGAAAATTAGCGAAATCCCTGGGAGAAAGTATAAAAATGCAACACAAACCTTGATACGAGTTGACGGATCGTAGAGCTTTTTGAGAAAAAATTGCATGGAAAGCCAAGAAAATTGGTCCCAAGGTGGGTTGAATTCGGCGTAGAAAAGGACATCGGCCTTGAACTGTTGTCCAGAGAACCACGGAAGCCTTTTTTCAGTCGGCGTAAGTTTCTTCTTTTGATCTGACCCCAGAACGCACAAATCGAAGCAGGAGTATTGTTCAGGATCGGCACCAATAATTGTTTTCTCGAGCTGAATGCTCGCTGGCAAGTCCAGAGTTATACCGTGATCCATGAACCATTGATACTCTTCATCCTGGGGAAGCGCAGAATCCGAAACAATAATTTTGGTTTCGGGATTCATTCCTTCTTTCTGAAGATTTTAGAATAAGCAATCAATTTCGGGTTTCCGAGCCCACAAATATTTGTTTGGGGAATATTGCCAAATTAAAAAAATTTTAGAATTAATGGCAATAAAGTTTACAAATTTCAATGTTAAGCGAATTTACCGTAATCCGAGTATAATGTACGTGAAAGTATTTTACTCATATCTAAGTTTGCGAACTTAGTATCGTATGTGATATGACATTTTAGAAGCTCCTAGATCATTCCTGAGTAGAAGGTCATCAACTATTAACCTGGAGAGGAGAATCCAAAATATTCTAGCAGCTTCTAGGTTCCCACACCACATTTGATAGTAAGCTTGCTGGCAAGCTTACTAGTGGGAGCTTTTGAAAATGCTTGGGTACGGTACTAGGAGTGCACTTGGAGTGCACCCGAGCTGGTACATCGCTGATTCGCTACATCCAAGTGGTTTCACTTGGAATTTTTTTCACTAAAAAACACAACCCTTACCAATCTCACTGCAACATTGTTTATTACGATCAATGGCAAACGTGAAAAATTTCTTTGGACCACTCCATTGAGGTGATGAGAAACTAGACGCATTCTTGACCACTGCAGACAGGTGAGATATTTGAGCACTTCAAACCAAGCATGTTCCGAGATTTCGACCTCTCTCCTGGAGCGCTTCTTGGCTGCACTCTCCGATGCATCGGCCAATGGAGAACCGGATCGTTTAACACTTTGGCTTGGAAGGATTTTGTTCATAGTGCTCTATAGGTGTTGAATATACCTGAAATTCGACTAGGCAGTTACAAGACCCTTCGTATATGGTGCATTTGATTCTCGAATGATACTAGGGCAAGGATGGTTTCTCTAATAGTCTCATTATTTAATACAAAATGAGCCGCAATTAAGCAATAAATGAATGAGTGGTTATATGAGTAATATTCGGTTAGCAGGAATTGTGAAAAAAATTGCTAATTTCTGAAAACACTGTTTTTCTGGGTTTTAGGTTTACCTTTTTGGGTCATTTAAGATAGGCCCAAAACTAAAAATAACTCAGTGCATCTAAAACCCACAAAAACTGAGTTTTCCAAATATACCATATTTTTTTTAATTTCTGTTATTACCCCCATAAAGAGCTCTAGCTCCCAGAATCATAGCCAATTTTAGGTGAGATTTATAATATACAAATATTTCAAAAGCGAGAGTGCTGACGCAAGCGTGAAATTTATATGCGTGTGATGAAATGCGTACAACGCTCATTCAGAGTGACATTTTATTCTAATCTTTTTATTCAGAACATTGGAATGTCTCTGTTGCGCAACTAATCCTCGTCAGAACGTTTGATGTCGCAAATTTTGACAAGTCTTATTTGATTGTTTAACGGCAAATTGAAACCAATCGAAAGATAATTGTTAAGATAATGGATCTTAACTGTTATCGAGTTGTCTACCAGGCTGGGACAAAATTTCGCGGAAAAATGTCCTTATCAGTTTCTTCCTTCCTCCCTTCTTCGAAGTGAGTTAGACGGAAAAAGACACGAAGAGAGAGTATGGCGCCAATTCAAAACAGCAAACCTTTATTCAGGTCAATAGTGAGTTTTTTATTCTCAAAAAGTCTTGGAATTGATCGGAAATAAAACCATTTTGGTCTATACTGGGTTCATTCCTAAAAGAAAAAGAACCTAAAGAAGGTGAAAATACGCACTTTCACAGATTTGTACTTAGCGCAAAAAACGCGGAAACGACTTCTGCGCCAATAATTCTAAAAGGAGTAGAGGATAAGCGGTGCTCGAAACAACAATTTCCGCTTTAATTTTGTTTTTACACTTGTATGCAATAATGTTAAGTTAAATGGAATTAAAGTTCACAGAATTCATCAGCTCGTTGAGGTTGCGTCAATAATACAGACATGGTCTCTTCAAAAGAGAATTGATGATGGTAAAATTTAGGCAAGAGTCGTTTAGATGCAACATACGGGTGCGCAATAGACTGTCCAGGCAACCTAGACCATACCCTAACCAGAATCAAGACTCGATTGAAAACCGCATCTCTAGGAAAGTGGGGATCTCCATAACCACTTAAATGCCCCCGAGCAACCGCAACTTCATCAGTGTTCTCCTCAAAAATATATTAAAAGCAAAGCCTCTTGAAAAATTTGTTCAATATGTTTCTTCTGAATTTTATTCAACTGCAGAATGGCCCTTCCAAAATTGTCACGGTTTACTGCGTCAAACCTACTTCCGGCCTGACACAGTTCAACACACCTTTTGTTTGGCGTAACGAGTTAAGTTCACTCAACCAGGTCTTGAACTTCACTCAGCCAGGATTAGTGAATACCTTTCCATCACCCAAAATTCATAAGGTTTTGTACATTAGTGTTATCTGTGTAATTGTAACTGAAAATATATAATTTGTGATCGAATGATCCAAAGTTGGCCGGACACTTCAAACTGAAATTTTCAATGAATGCATTTTTTGTCTTACGGAAAGCACTCAAAAGACAAATAATTTCGTCCCATGACTTTTCAATATTTGTCATTTGGAGTGGAATAAAGAATTTCATGCGATATTAAATATTTTTTTACGGAGCAGCGCTTTTCTTTTTGTGAAATTTTTTGGAAAGGGGAAAGGTACGTGAAAACGCCTCCGAATAAGAAAAGTTCCCATTGAAAATAAAATAAAACAATGCTATCAAAAAGCTGGAATGACATCTCACCAAAACAAAGCACAATAATACAAGGATTGCCTGGAATAAATGGCCGCACTTCTATGGAATAATTTTTCAGCAAATATTTCATAAGGTTTTGTGCGTTAAAGTTGTTGTAATTTTCGATGAAAGCATTTTTTACACATTTTTTTGCACTTGGGTTTTAAGATGTCATTTCAGAAAAATGTTTTTTCTGAGATAAGTGTACCTCCAGGATATGAAATTTTCAAAATTATTTTCTCAAAGTATTTTGTCGTTTCTGATTTTTTGTACCCGGAGTTTTCGGGTGCGGGCGACCCAAATTTGACATCAGAAAAATTCCAGAGGTACTCCCGGGGTAGGAAAATTTTCAAAATTGTTTTTTGTCAAATAGTCCAAAATTTTCAGTAAGTGCATTCTAAAGGGTGCTTATTTTGCAGGTCAGCCCAAAATTTTTAGTAAGCGCATTCTTAAGGGTGTTTTAAGGTTTAATACGTTGAAAAAATAATTTTGAAAAATTTCGTATCCTGGAGGTAAATGTTACGTCAAAAAGTAATATTTTTCCGAACTGACCTCTTAAAACCCCGAGTGCAAAAAAATCCTGTGTAAAAAACGCTTTCATCCGCGATACTTTCATCCGCTCCGATAATTTTTTGTGATGGTCATCATTATCATCATTTGATCAAATAATTTGATTTATTATAGCGCCATTGAATCCTTATGAATATACGGCACCGAAGCTACTAGAGGTATCGTATATTACTTAGTATAGACAATGTTATTGCTCATTAGGTTTGGAGATTATTATTATTGCTCATTACGGTTGGAGATTAAACACAAATGGAGAAACCGTTTTGGTTTTTCACATCCGAAAACTTGTTTCCAGATTTCTTTCGAGATTTTTACATGTAAACAATAACATAGTTGTAATTGTAATACCGATTTGACTTGTTAATCCCTAGACACACTTTTGTTCTTGTCCAACGACATCCCCACTCTCCCCGATCTGACGGCGAAAAGGTGACGAACATGTGAAATACAAATGATATTTTTTGTAACTTATGCTTCCTTGTTTTCTATTGTCTATCCATGTAAATGTCCCACATAATTATTTCAATCAGAGGACCATTTTTAAACAAACACAGGCAGTGCCGCAGCTTGGGCATTTTTGAACCCCGGGGTATTTTCAAAAACAAAAGGGGGACCCTTTTGTTTTTTTGTGAATTTATTTTTGAGGCATTCTTAGGGGTGCTTGTTCCCAAAGCTGGACCCCGGGGAATTTCCCTATTTCCCCATATGAAAGTCGGGCCCTGAACACAGGACACCTATATGAAACTTGTTTTCCTGCCAACATGCCTGCGGTCAATGAAGCCAGCAAATCTGGCTTCATTGCCCAATATTCTCGCGTCCTGGACTCGCAGATTAAGCTGCAAAAACATTGAAATCAAAGCTTAGAAGGAACTTCTTGGATTTGTTAACCTCCTCCGATTTTTTCACAAATGCTTTATTTCACATTATGCAAATCACAAATATGATTCCAATGATTATATAACGCACTATTTTCGACAAAATTGCAGAAATATTTTAAATAAATGCAAAAATATATATTTTTTAAGTTAAAATATTTCTAATTTTAATGAGGAAAATGGCTAAATTTCCTCATTTTTACTGGGATATTTTTGTGAAAATATTTCGTATGGGCAGTTTTAGCATAGAATTTTTTAAGTTTTAGCCTAATTTCATCATTTTTTATTGCGTTCTATGCCAAAAATAACATCGAAATTGTGTTCTACGCAAATATTTTAACTTAAAAAATATATATTTTTGCATTTATTTAAAATATTTCTGCAATTTTGTCGAAAATCGTGCATTATATACTCTCTGGAATCAAATAAAGCATTTGTGTGTGAGGTGGGGAACAAACTCAAGAAGTGCCGCTTAGAATAACTTAAATATGAACTCCAGGCTGATGAAGCCAGCTTTGTAAACATAGAGCTCGTAAACATAAACGGAGCAACTGTTTTGAATTTTTTTACATCCGTACTAATTTTTACTCCTCGCCAACGTGTCCATACATCACTAATACATACATTTGGGCCTAACTTCCCACGCACCTCACCGTTTTTGGAGATCTTGGTGACTGTGGATAGCCCTGGGCTACGTAAAGACAGGTCCGGCCGACCGCATAAGCTTCTAGAAGGTTCTAGAACAAAATGTCTTATTTGAGCCATTTATCGTGGGAAGCAAGAAAAAGGTCTCATATTTTTCTATTAGTTCCTTTTTCTGTTCTTCTATTAGTTCCGAACTATTCGGGACACACAAAACAAACACCCACAACGATGTACTTTCCCTATGTAATAAGCGGAACCGTGTGTAATATGTTTGAAAATTACAAATATTCAAATGAGACTGACTGTTAGGCACCTTTTCGCCGTCAGATCGGGGAGAGTGGGGTTGACTTTGGACAAGAACAAAAGTGTGTCTAGAGATTAACAAGTCGAATCGAAATTACAATTACAAACTACATTGTTGTTTACAGTTGCTCCCGAGCAGTTTGTCATCCATCGGTGGGCTTATGCTACAAAAAACACTACATTATGACTCCCTATAATAGAGATCTCGCAGGAATTTGATTAGTTTCGATATTCCATTTTTCGAAATAAACTATCTATCTTAAATTTTTTGGACTATTTCTGATATTTCTGACATAATGACTTCTGCTTCAACCAAAGTGGCCGATTGCTCAATAATTGATGTGCCTCCGTTGAAGGATGCTGCTGTTGAAGCTGAGCAAAATGTTACGTCCAACGGTGTTAAAAGTCAGCCACAAAAACAGGTGAGCTGTGTCATTAAAATATAATGTGCGCTTTGAAGTTTTTTGATCCTTTTTCCAATGCAACGTTTTTCTTTCGTTTTTATAAATATTCTAATTTTTGGATTGTGATTATTACTTTAAAAGTTATTCTATAGCATATACTTTAGACTGCACGACTCTTTTGCTTTGATTTGATCAGAGTCTTTGCCTGCTACATGGTCGTTCAAACTCATAGCAGTGGAAAGTTGATGGGAATGGCCTCTTTCGCCAATTGGACCGAGAAAGCCGAAATAGAGAATTGGTTCAATCACACGTCAATTTGTCGAGCCAACGTTCCATTGTTCATGATGGTCTCAGGTCGGTCATTGATGATTAATAGCACTTTTTGAAAGCGAATTTGAATGTGAATTTTTGAAAATTCGGGAGTCAAAATCTCGCGCCAAATATGGATTTGCGCAGGAAGGCATCTCGCGCAGGCCGACTAAGACCAAAGTTGCTTGGCATGCACTTTATAAGCGACTTTGCTTTTGGGAGATACCTTCCTGCGCGATTCCATATTTGGCATAAATTAAATTCAAATTCGCGCGTCATAAATAAGACTTGCGCATGAATGTATAATATTAATTAATAAATTCCACATCGCCAGAGATATCGCTAATACTAGTACCCACAGATTGATACTGATAGATGCCACTATCACCAGCTTATGAATGTTCAACAAATCGGTCGAAATTTCAACCGAAATTAAGCCTACCTTACTAGCATGCAGATAAAATAAAAAATAGTAAATAAAAAATGATCATCCACCAATACCACAAGATTTTGACTTTTAGCCTATGGGTACTAGTAACTATAAATAAAAATAAATACTTATAATTTTTACTTACTAGTACATACATATACAAAAATGTCAATTTTCTAAAAATCCATAAATTTCTTTAAGCAATGACCAATTCTTTTTGCTTTTAGGCTACTTCCTCTTTCCCGTCAAGAACGCTGTAGTCTTTTTCAAACGACGTTTCAGCCGCGTTCTCATTCCTTTTGTTTCTTGGAGTCTGATATACGCACTGTTGTTCTTCATCCTGGGATTTTATGACTTACCAACGACATTGCTCAACATTCCCAAAATGTTGGTGATCTTTCTGCCAGAAGCATTCCACCTTTGGTTCATTTATTCATTGATTGGCATCTACTTGTACGCTCCGATACTCTCACCTTGGGTTAGTTTGCTTGTAACAATCTTAAAGAGAATGGCTCATCTCAATGCAAATCCAAAAATCCAAACCACGAGTTTCTTTTGCGATCAACTTTTATGTTCTCAAGTGTCGTCTTATACAAGCCTCTGAGGTGTGTATATCGATATTTCGTTTGACTAGAAGTGTTCAGCTTGGTCCATTCCTTGGAAAATGATTAGGAAATAGAAGTGTTAGCTTAAAATGTTAGCTTAAAAGGCACTTTGCTAACACGTAAGAGAATAGACCACACTGAACGCGATAGGAACGGGCGCCAAAATGAGCGTTTGAATAATTATTTTTGATTCGAGGGATTACAAGGGGATTTGAGTCAATATGATTGAACCTCTCCATAGTAAATCGACCTCGTTGAATCCAAATCCGGGATCAGATTTGAACTTTGATTTTCGAACTTTTCCCTCTAAATTTTGGATTTTTCCAGTATGTAAAGAAAAAGTCCAAAAATGGCCACTTTTTAAAAAACG
Source organism: Ditylenchus destructor (assembly GCA_022814885.1). Taxonomy (NCBI): domain Eukaryota; kingdom Metazoa; phylum Nematoda; class Chromadorea; order Rhabditida; family Anguinidae; genus Ditylenchus; species Ditylenchus destructor. Next base: position 9,097 of record JAKKPZ010000176.1, read on the forward strand.
ATGCGCACTTTACATACTATTTTCCGTCTAGTTAGGTAAGAAAAGTGGTATCAGAAAATTGATATCCAGTCAAAAATTGCGAATATGACACTTTATAATAAAAAGCGTTTAAACACAAAGTGGTCCCACAGCAATCTCTTCCAGTCGGCCGAAGTTGTTTACCCGGAATTAATGATGTTATCCAATAGTTCGAGCAGTCCCCATGCAAGAATATATTATAGCATTCTGTGCAGCACATCTAGGAAAAATATTTTGCTGTCTGATTTTTGGATTTGCCTTGGAGATAGGGCTTATGATTTTTAATTATTCAGGTCCAATCAACCAGCCAAAGGATGATGGAGCTCTACTTGACGTTATGGGGCTGTTCCCTGACCCTTCCCTACCTGCGCTACTTTTTCCCGCAGCTCTTCTTCTTCACTGATGACTTGCCAGTGCTCCACTACTTCTCCGGCAACATTGGATATTTCATAATGTCCAGTTATTTGAAGCGATTCCACAGCCACCATAAGACATTGCATTGTGTTCTGGTTGGATTGGGACTGACACTTTTGGGATATTCTCTCACAGTGGCCGGCTGGTTTTTAATTCCTCGTCCAGGCCCGGAGGTGCTTTTTTTCACATTTGTCATCTGGCAAATCCTGACTCCCAATGTTGTTTTAATGGCCGTTGGACTCTTTATTTTCATCAGGGCCATCAATTGGGGTGACGCGTCGACTTCGCCCATTCACTGGTTGGTCTCGGATGTGGCGAACAAATGCTATGGAATCTATTTGTCCCATGTTTTTGTTATCCATTGCACTCAATATGTAGCCAATATGGTTGTAATCACATTTGTTCTTAAGATTCCATTATATTCTGTTACTGTTTTTGTCTTAACTTATTTGATGTGCAAACTAATTTCCTATCTTCCCAGAAGCAACTACATAATCGGGTAATTGTAATCGATCTTATTATGTTTAAATGTGTTTCACTTATCGATCTTAACTTATGCTTCAATATTTTTCAATATCTATAAATAAAATTTGCATTTTTAGAAAATGCTAGAAAGATGACATGTTGATTGTACATAGAACATTAAAGAAGTTACAAGAAAAAATATACAGAGGTAATTACGAAAGAGTTTGTTAACTGAGAAATTTACTCGTGCTGTTTCGTCTCTAAATCAATAAAGCAAGACACGAAGTAGGCTTAGACTTTGTTCCTTCCATAACAGCCTCGGCGTTTAACGCTGTCTCTCTTCGTGGTGCAAAGATAAACAAAATCTCTAAAGCATCATCTTTTACACAGCTCAGCTTGGAATTCTGTGTTTGTCCTGTCTTTCCTATTTGTGTCCAGACAGCGAATTACACACCCTGCATCATTCGCAGACAGAACAAACACAGAATCCCAAGCTGAGCTGTGTAAAAGATGATGATTTAGAGATTTTGTTTATCATTGCACCACGAAGAGAGACAGTGTTAAACGCCGAGGCGATTATCCGGGGATCAGAAACGAACCCTAATGTATACCTATGATCTAAGTTCCCTCATATTCCAAGAATGACTAAGAAAAATTACATTGAAAGTAAATTCAGGCAAAAAAAATTTTGTAAGAAAAAGTTTGGAGACGAAAATGTAGCTGAGTAATTGAAATGCCTTTTTAAAAATAGATAGGAATTTCTACGAGATAGGGATGATATTGTACTTTGTTTTTGCTGCATAAGCCCATCGATGGATGACGAAGTTCTCGGGAGCAGCTGTAAACGACAATGTAGTTTGTAATTGTAATTCCTATTTGACTTGTTAATCTCTAGACACACTTTTGTTCTTGTTCAACGTCAACCCCACTCTCCCCGATCTGACGACGGTAAGGTGCCTAACATATGAAATACAAATGATATTTTTTCACTATTTCACAATAGGTGTTGCGAAATAACGGAAAAATAGGGTAAACCGCCCATTTTTTGTGGCGATATAAAATAATATATAATAATATATAAAAACATAAGTAATAGAAATATTAGTTCCTGTTCGACTTGTTAATCCCTAGACACACTTTTGTTCTTTCCAACGTCAACCCCACTCTCCCCGATCTGACGACGGAAAGGTGCCTAACATGTGAAATACAAATGATACGTTTTCTGCCACAAGTACAACGACAACACTAACGTACAAAACTTTATGAAATATTTGCTGAAAATTATTACATAGCCCATTTGTGGGTCTCCCTAATCCAGGACCTGGCTGAGTGAAATTAACTTGTTACGGCAAACAAAAGGAGTGTTGAACTATGTTAGGCTGGCAGTACGTTTGACGCCCAATGGGTAGAAAATTGTGACAGAAAAACGTATCATTTGTATCCGACGAATGATCTCAAATTTGGTCGGACACCTCAAACAGAAATTTTTGACAATTTTTTAAAAGACGAACTTTATCCTAACTAAAGTTTTAAATTTAATGTTAATAGAATAAACAGCCTGTTATGGCCGAGTGCAATGTTGTTGCCATTATGAGTTGGACAACCTAGATTTGATTCCGCGCGAGTGAAAGCATTTTTTACACAGGAATTTTTGCACTTGCGGTTTTGAGAGGTCTTGAATTCACGTTTCTGGTGCTGAGTTATCGCCCATTCACCGGTTGGTCTCGGGTGTGGCGAACAAATGCTATGAACCTATTTATCACATATTTTTGTTATCCATTGCAGCCGCTATGTAGTCGATATGGTGGTCATCAGTAAAGACCGAATTTTTATCTTATTACCTAAAAAATCTAAGTTGTAACCTTTTTCCATGTCGGCAACCTAAATTAGGTTATAACCTAAAAATTTAGGTTATATTTAAATAAACAAAGTGAATCGAGCTGATCTTTTTTGTGATTTTACATGAAACCAAACTTCCTAGTTCGGGCCTAACTTTTCACGCTTTCACCGTTTTTGGAGATCTTGGTGTTTGTGGATAGCCCGGGACTACCGAAAAAGCAGATCCGGGCAACCGCATCGGCTTCTAGAAGGTTCTGGAACAAAATGGAGTATTTAAGACATCTATCGTGGGAAGCAAGAAAAAGGTCTCATATTTTTCTATTAGTTTCTTTTTCCATTTTTTTAATAGTTCCGAATTATTCGGGACTCATAAAATGAACACCCACAAGAATGCACTTTCCCTATGTAATAAGTGGAACCGTGTCTAGTATGAAACTGTATGCAAATTTCCGTCGTCAGATCTGGGACATTTGACAAGAACAAAAATGTATCTAGAGATTAACAGGTCACATAGGAATTTCAACTACAAAGTAATTGTCGTTTACAGTTGCTCCCGAGCAGTTTGTCATTTATCGGAGGGCTTATGCTACAAAAAACACTACAACATGCATTCCTATAATAGAGGATCTATAATAGAGCAAATTTTATTGCAATCGTTTCGATATTCCATTTTTCGAAATAAACTGACCATCTTAATTTTCTTGGACTATTTCTGATATTTCTGACATTATGACTTCTGCTTCACCCAAAGTGGCTGATTGCTCAATAATTGATGTGCCTCAGTTGAAGGATGCTGCTGTTGAAGCTGGGCAAAATGTTACGTCCAACGGTGTTAAAAGTCAGCCACAAAAACAGGTAAGCTTAGTTGTCATTAAAATATAATCTGCGCTTTGAGGTTTCATTGAACCTTTTTCTAATGCAACGTTTTTTTAAATTGCCGAATCTTTTTGGATTGTCATTGTTACTTCACATCGGCGCCGGAGGAGTCAGAATGCGTGAATATCTATTTTCAGGTCTCCACGATAATTGGTGTCTATACCTACCTCCTAAATCGACCCCGGCGAGTTCAAATCCCGACTCAGGTTTTGCATGGTCCTATCGCGAAAGTTGGGAAAAGTGCATTTTTGGCCTAAAAAAGTCCAAGTATGCCAATTTGAGCCCAAAAAATTTGCATAAAAAAGAGTAATTAAAATTTTACCTAAAAATATGTTCGCCCAGGTCTTAAATATGCGTTTTTTAAACAAAAATTTGCAATGCCATAGAAAACATTTTTTTGGTTTTTTAATTTCTCGCTTTTTGACCCCATATATAAGGGAGAAATGACGTCGTGACTTCAAAAGTTATTCTATGGCATATATTTTAGCATGGAAGTCAATCCGCTCAAAAGCTGTGCAATATGAGAGGACAATGAGCAAGTTGGTCCCACCACGATCATGCAGTTTAGCCCTTTACAAGGTGGTTAGCCCAAAACTGATTATGCTAACCCCCTTAAAATACGATTTTAGATGGGGGTCAGCAATATCAGTTTTGAGCTAGCCCCCTTGTAAAGGGCTAAACTGCATGATCGTGGTGGGACCAACTTGCTCATAATCCTTTCATATTGCACACCATTTTGAGCGGATTGACTTCCGTGTATTTTAGTCTGCACGACTCTTTTGCTTTGATTTGATCAGAGTCTTTGCCTGCTACATGGTCGTTCAATCTCATAGCGGTCTACAGTTGATAAGACGAGATGTCTCTTTGCCCAATTTCACCGAGATAGAGGATGAAGATAAAGCCGAAATAGAGAATTGGTTCAATCACACGTCAATTTGTCGAGCCGACGTTCCATTGTTCATGATGGTCTCAGGTCGGTCATTGATGATTAATAGGACTTTCAGAAAAGTTAGAGTTGTCTTTTGAGTAAAGGAAGGTTGAGTTCAACTCCAACCCAGCGATTTTTGACGCTACTGTCATATACCCCGGACCCAAATCAACAATTATTTGTCCTCACTAGTGGCCACTTAGTCCGAACCTTTTTTCTCCATCAGTGGGGACTTTTTTATTTTTGCATTCACCAGCGGCCATCAATCTGGGGTTGGAGTGTATACATTTTGCAAAGATCCATAAATTTCTTTAAGCAATGACCAATTCTTTTTGCTTTTAGGCTACTTCCTCTTTCCCGTTAAGAACGCAGTAGTGTTTTTCAAACGACGTTTCAGCCGGGTTCTCATTCCTTTTGCTGTTTGGAGTCTGTTATACGCACTTTTGTTCCTCGTCATGGGAATTTATGACTTACCAACGACATTACTCAACTTTCCCAAAATGTTGGTGAGATATGTGCCACGAACTGGCCACCTTTGGTTCATTTATTCATTGCTCGGCATCTACTTGTATGCTCCGATACTCTCACCTTGGGTAGCATTTGTTTTCTTGTAACAATCTTATGATTCTTAATTATTCAGGTCCAATCAACCAGCCAAAGGATGATGGAGCTCTACCTGACGTTATGGAGCTGTTCCCTGACACTTCCCTACCTGAACTACTTTTTTCCGCATCTCTTCCTTTCCGTTGACTTGCCAATGCTCCACTACTTCTCCGGCAACATTGGCTATTTCATAATGTCCAGCTATTTGAAGCGATTCCACAGTCACCATAAGACATTGCATTGTGTTCTGGTTGGATTGGGCATGACACTTTTGGGATATTCTCTCACAGTGGCCGGCTGGCTTTTCATTCCTCGTCCAGAACACATTTACAAAGTTGTCATCTGGCAAATCCTGACTCCCAATGTTGTTTTAATGGCCGTCGGACTCTTTATTTTCATCAGGGCCATCAATTGGGGTGACGCGTCCACTTCGCCCATTCACTGGTTGGTCTCGGATGTGGCGAACAAAAGCTATGGAATCTATTTGTCCCATATGATTATTATCTATTGCAGCTGCTATGTAGTCAATATGGTGGCCATCACATTTGTTCTTAAGCTTCCATTATATTCTGTTACTGTTTTTGTCTTAAATTATTTGATGTGTAAACTAATTTCCTATCTTCCCAAAAGTAACTACATAATTGGGTAATTGTAATCGATCTTATTATGTTTAACCGTGTTTCACTTATCGATTTTCTTATGCTTCCATATTTTTCAATATTAATAAAATGTTTTCGGTTGGCAAATCTTTAGTTGAGATCAAATTGTATTTGTGAATAAATTTTCTTTGAATATAGCTCCACTAAAATTTTATAGGTGATTTTAACATTTAAAGTTTATGAAGGCTCAAAAATTGTATGCTTTAGCATTAGCTATAAAACCAAGGAAATACCAATTTTATACTTGATAATGCTCAGAAAAATCGAATTGTGAAACTGACCATAATTGCCGTAAATTTTTAATGCATTACCGGCATGAAGCAGCGCTTTGTACAATAATGTAAGCCATTTTCTTAGTTCGGTGGTGTTGATTAACATTATAATTATGATTAAAGCTTTACATGTATATCAATTTACCTTATTTGAAAGTTTAACCCCGATTGCATCCGCAGTGCGAACAAAATTGAGTACAAAATATTACTTTCCCCGTATCACCTACTCTTATAAGTGATGGCATTTACTATATTTTGCGTGTTATTGGTTTGGCAACAAAGTCTTTGCGGTTGTCTAGATGTTATAGTTGGTGTAAGGTTATAGTATCTCATTTGGGCATGAATCTGAGATTACTGTCTGTATACCAACTTGTTACCTAGATTCCTATGCTTTTTTCTGATTTTGGATTGGCTGGAGAAAATTTAATGAAAACGGGAAGATAATTTCTATGTTCCTTGAATGTTGTTAAAGGGGCCTTTAACCATGTCCTCCGCTGAGGATATTAGTGTGCATCAGGGCTGCATCCGGTATCCGGTTATCCGGTGTTTTTCGCCATCCGGTATCCGGTATCCGGTTTCCGGATATTAGGGGGGTCCGCCGGATGCACCGGATATTAACAAGCACCCCTAAGAATGCAGTCAACGCCGCAGGCGAAAATTTTTGAATATTCCGTATAATATTCAAAATTTTCAATGTCAATTTTTGTCATACAGCGTAATTTTTCAAAAAAATTTCGCCTGCGGCGCTATTTTTTCTTGTGTCTTTTCCATTCTATTTCTCTGTTTTACCAAATTAAACTAATTTCGTTAAAACTTATTCTTTTCTATCTTTTTCAGTAATACAGTTTTAGCATTTTAGAATTTGATGCATTTATACTTCAGATCTTAATTCGAAAGATTTACAACATTTTTCAAAGTCAATTTTTGGCAAACAAGTTTAATATTTCAACAAATTTTCGTCTGCGGCGCTGTTTTCTGCTTAGCTTTGTAGTTTGCCTCATTGTTTTTTCAAAATTTTGTGCTGAAAATTTATGAACTTTTCAATAAATATTCAAAAATTTCAATCTTATAACTTAGTTCAATGAGAAATTTTAGTCAATTTTTAAAGAGAAAGCCAATTTTTTCAAAAAATTTTGCCTGCGGCGCTTTTTTTGACTTTTTCTGTATTTCTGGCAAAATACACTAATGAAGGCACAATTCTATACTAGTATTTCGCTGCTGTCGGGGTGTCCGTTACACATTTTCCCGTGTATTCTTAAGGGTGCTTATTTTCAAAATGTAGTCAAATCCTAGATATATGGGAAAAGTCGCGGAAAAAAGCGCAGGCAAATTTTTTGGAAAAAATTGGCTCTCTCTTTAAAAATTGACTATAGTAAATCATTGAAATAAATTTTTAGATTGAAATTTTTCAATATTTATTAAAAATTTTTTGTCAGGCAATGGCGGAAGCCTGTAAAATTTATTATTAATTAGTATGAATTAATTTTTTAAGCTAAATTTTTGCCAAATAAGCTTACAATTTCAAAAATTTTCACCTGTGGCGCTATTTTCACATAATTTTTGCACATTGGTAGCAGCAACTTGGTAACGCATTTTTCACATTTTCCAATGAAAATTGACTCTATTATTCCCAATTTTCAAAAATTATTATAGTTCTTATATTGGAACCCCAATGAAGTCGTTAAAGTTAACGGGCAAAAAGTGTGAAAACGTTTAATAGTTAACAAATAGTGGGAAAATTGCTCATATATTGCAATAAAATAGCCAAAAAGTAGCTAAAAGTTGTTCAAATACTTGAATTTTTACAACGTTTATCCTAATCTTGCACATTTATACTAAAAAGGAAACAAAAAGCACCCATTTAGGTAAACTTTTTGCAAAATAACGTCAAAATTGGAAAAAAATTTCAAATTTGGCGCCAAAAATTGAAATATCCGGTTATCCGGATATCCGGTATCCGGTCAATATCCGGTGTTTTTGCACTATCCGGTATCCGGTCCGGCTTTTTTTACTATCCGGTATCCGGTCCGGCTTTTCGAAATCTGCATCCGGCTTCCCGGATGCAGCCCTGGTGTGCATGCCTTATATAGGCCTAACTTCACTACATTGGCTTTATCGTGGTACCATGATAAAGCCACGATAACTTAACAAAGGCCGCTTTAATATCATAGGGTCTCTGTATTTCCACCGACGAAGAACAAACGAATCACTGAATACCGGAGCAGTTGAGAACAATGGCTTCAGCCATGGTAAAGCCATGATAACTTAAAGTGGTCGTGATTATTACAGTGGTTGTTAAAGTGGTAGTGACAGTGGCAGCCACGACCACTATTGTAATCACTGATCAGGATCTATTACCCTGAATATTATCTTTTGATTATTTTCAAACATTGCCAAACAATCAAATAAGACTTGTTAAAATTTGGTACATCAGACACTCTGGATTAATTTGGAAATAGAGACATTCCAATGTTGTGACATCACTGTGCATGACACTACTGATCCAATTTTTTCCGTTAGAAGGCGTGGTCCTTGGGGAAAATTGTTCAGTTTTAGGGACTTCCGAGGAGAAACATTGGAAGCGGGACAAAAGCGGCCCCATAAGCGGGGCAGGGAGCTATAAGCCCAAACAAAAGCATTTTATTTCGTCTTCTTCTGACAATTATAACGAATCCGTTTTTTGATGCTGTCTAAAATTCCTTTGAGGTTCCGAAAATTTTATTTGCATTCGCCCTTTGTATCACACCGAAAACTTAATTCACATTCAAATATTTGAAATATTTTTTTTTCTCTTTCATAAAATTATAATAAACAGTTATTTCTTCTAGCCAATAATATTATTGTTAATAATAGTGTCGCGTCGTACATTATTTCGAAATGCTAAGTTGTAGACCAAATTTTCATTTGACCTTCGTTTGACCTTTGAATGCCTAAATTGAAAGTGAGGAACCAAATACAAGAGAAACATCGCCAATGCCTTGTATTTGGTGCGTAATTCAAATTCGAATTTGTCGTAACTTTTTGCCATTAGTTTATATCTCCTTTTTGTCGAATTTAATTTGCACAAAACAAAAAATCGATTTCGTATCATAAAAAGTGTTCCGAGACATTGTTGGATAGTTGTACAGAATCATTATGCACGAAAAATGGGAGAATTTCTCCGGAAGAACGGATACTTCGGAAGATAGAATTCTTAGAGTTTTATCGGAATTAATGAACTTACTTAGAGAAGGAATTTGTTGGTCCAACAAGTATTTTGTCGGTTGTCTATTCAAGCTCACTCCTGATTGTTAATCAGTGGCCTATGTCACAACAATATAATGTCATAACAATAACAATAATCATTAGGGATCGGCAAAATTCGACGAGCCCGAGCTTCGAGCCTGACTCACCCAGGCTCGGGCTCGAGCTCATGGAAAATGGGTCGAAAATCCAATATCACAAAGAAATGATTATTAATCATTTCTTTGTGATACAGTCTTCCCTCGTTTATCCGGACCTACACTTATACGGACCCTCGCTTATCCGGACGGTTTTGGCCCTCATTTATCCGGACTTCCCTCGTTTATCCGGACTGAATTGTGAAAATTTGGGACAAAAGGGTACCCCCTATTGATTTGAAAATTTTGCTATTTTTGGCCGAGTTTTCACCAAAAATGCCGAATTTTCGGTCAAAAATTTGAATTTTTTCCATAAATTTTTTGGTTTTCAGCCCACTTTTTATAAATTTGTCAAAACTTTTTCAAAAATAAGCCAAAAATAGCAAAATTATTTTTTAAAAATAAAAATTCGCGCCAAAAAATTCAAATTTTTAAGCGAAACTTCGGTTATCCGGACTAACTTGGTCGAAACGAATTTTTTCCATATAAATTTCACACGTTTATCCGGACACACACTTACCCGGATTTCACTTATCCGGACAGAATCGGCCGGTCCCGATCTGTCCGGTTAAGTGAAGTGTTCGACTGTATTAGATTTTCGACCCATTTTCCAAATATCTTTTTGGTCTCATTGGAAAGCTGTCCATCTGGGGTATATCAATTGAGAAACTGTTGTCATCGGAGCCATTGTAGTGATGTTGGTCTTCATGTTAGTGACATTGGGCAGGTTTTTGAAAGTCGTTGTGTTAGTTTGTTTGTTCGTCTGTCATATCAAAGTTTGGTAAGACGAAAAGCTCGCTCAGATGTTTGGAAAAATGGGCCGAAAAATCCAATGTCACAAAGCCAAATCATAGTGACATATGCCCCAGGTTATGAATTGCCCTTCCATTAATAAAGTCTTTTTTAATAACATAATCGATGAAAAAATGATTTAGATTTATAACCATGACAATTATTAATTTATTTGCTTTTTGCTTTTTGTATACTTTGGCGATGGTTGTCGAAGGAGGTCAGGAATGGTGGACAGTTCGCGCTACAGGTATAAGATTTTGTAATAAAAATATGTGGCATAATTTTTTGGATTTGAAATGGATTTTTGATTTAAATTTGCCTTTCTTTGGTTCGGGTTTCTTATTGAAAGCAGAACACGATTGGAATTCACAAAGACAAATTATACGTTTTTTACTAGGTTGAGAGCACTGAAAATATTGGAACTAGAAGCTTTTAAAATTTTAATATAGATCACATTTTGTTGAAAAACACTGATGATACCTTTTTCGCTTTCTATGTATGGCGCAAATTCAAATCAAATTTTGAAGTTTGTAACGTTCCGTAGACTTGAATCACATGGTGGAATACAATGGGCAGCGTTGATGAAAAAAGTATGAAAATGTTTTGCAATTCTTGTATAAAAGCACGAGCACTTTTTGTAATTCACAAATTATTAGGTTGTTGACAGTTTTCAGCCTGGCCATATGGTTTTTAGTCGGAAAATTGAAATTCCAGAAATTTTTCAAATATGGTCTATACGGTTTTTGACGCGGGAAATCGAAATTTGATGATATTTTCTATGGTAACGCCTCTATCAAGGCCCCACTTATCAGTTCCTGACGTTCTAGGCTGTTCCCAGCCTGAAATGGTTGAAGAAATTGAGGGTATTAGAGGCTTTACCATATACCAAACATAGAAAATAACATCAAAATCGGACTTTCCGGATTGAAAACCCCTATATATCGTAAATCCTCAAATTAAATCCCTCCCTCAATTTAATCCCCCTCAGTTAATCTCACCCGCCAACAGAATGCCAAACGTACTTGTGAGCTCGCCCGACCAAAACTAAGTGCATATTCGTGTACATTTTGTGAAGTTACGTAAGAAAAACAAAATGCCAAAAGTTTGTCATTGTATATATCAGAGAAAAATTACTTTGAAAATTTGAAAATGTTTTTTTGTAACTCTTAACAAAATAATAATCCCAAGGGGATTTACGGTAGACCAAATTAGTAAAAAATTTTCAACTTCAATTTTCCGAATAAAAATCATCCGGCCAGTCTGAAAACTTTGTACTACAACCTAATACTATTGATCCCGGACTGATGGTAAAAATCGAGCAAAATACAGTATGATTGTACCTTTGAAAACTTTGTAGGTCATATTACTTGTGGAGGCTCTCCCAAGCCAGATGTCGTAGTAGAAGCTTGGTACGAAGGTAAGTCGACTTTTGAGTAAAATCCGTGACATAAATTAACCATCATTTGTCAGAACCAGGAAAGGTGGAAAAGTTTGGTCAAGCGAGAACAAACGGAACCGGCTACTTCTTCCTTTTCGATGGTCACGGAGTTGACCCCACTCGTGGGCATGCAGATCACGTGGAACTTCGAATTGAGAATAATTGTGGTCTTTGAAAGTCGGGGGTAAATTTTTTTGATTGCAGTCATTTGCTTCTAGGAGCGAGCAAACACTATATCAAAATCGGATTCAGTGCGCTCGAAAATCCCATAAAAACATGTTTTCCTACGATTTTTGTAAGAAACTTATATTTTAAAAAATGTGGTTCTGAAGCGGAAAATAGGCAAACGCAATAACTAGCAAATTTTTATTGAAATTGAAGACAAATTTGAATTCAGCAAGTTCGAAAACCCTCTAGAATCTCCAATCTCGGGTGAAAACTCCTCTTACCGGTTTTCCTCTTAAGTAAGCTCCCTTCGGCAGAACGCCAAGACTACGCCAAGACCATTTTCTAGGTTTTAAAAATCCTTAATTTATGAAAAGTTGTAGCTAAGGACTTAGGCTACAACATATTTCAAATTCAGAATTTTCTAGAAGCTATAAAGTGGATTGCCAAGCTTCGCCAATTCGCGCGCTAATTTGAAGGGGTGGGGCTTGCTCAAGAGGAAAAACGGTATTTTGATTAACGCTGTATGCTATACTATCAGTTTAGAAGATAATTACTCGTCAAGTGAATTTTTTAGGACGCTGTCCGCGTCACGATTCCATGGGATGCACACATGTGCAAATTTCCATGCCCCAAGCGGCAGATCTTCGATGCTGGAGACATCAAATTGGACAATCACTAAATGTCAATGAGTGGAAAGACCGTAATGAATTATTTTGTGCAATAATTATGCGTTTCGAACAAATTTAATGTCGCATTGTAAAGCAAAAAACTAATAAACGGCATTGATTGAGAGTTTATTTAAAGATATACCCTTAACTTAAATAAATGCATGCCCTGCAACGAAAGAGCTAGATCTCACGCTCTAGATCATTGCCAGGGATGAGTGAGGTGTTGTTTGGTAGACTTGAAAAGTTAGAAGCGAGTCGCAAACAAAGTTCGAATTTTAAATTCGCGTCAAAACCGGAAAACGTGTTATTGATATACAGTCAGGTCTCTGATTAACGCGTCTCTGATTAGCGCGGGTCTCCGATTAACGCGGATTTTCTGATGAGATTAAAGAAATGATATATCTTGCAAAACGCCTGAAACGGGTACGATTTCTGCAACCTTATTTCTGCAAATGATTACTGCAAAATTATTTCTGCATATGAATTCTGCAAAATAATATAAAAGATAAATCTCCGTACGAGTACCAATGCCAGAAAACGCATGCAAAAACCAAACTCGTCATCTCTTCCAATAATGATAGGGAGTGGAGGTAGATGAGCCATCTCCATAGCATGAAAACCATGAATCAATACCATGAAAACCGCATGCAAGAGCAAAACACTCCATCTCTTCCATATCTTACAGCCGTGATAGGGAGTGCAGGTAACTGCAGGTAGATGGGCCATCTCCCTACGAGAATCAATACCATGAAAACCGCATGCAAGAGCAAAACACTCCATCTCTTCCATATCTTACAGCCGTGATAGGGAGTGCAGGTAACTGCAGGTAGATGGGCCATCTCCCTACGAGAATCAATACCATGAAAACCGCATGCAAGAGCAAAACACTCCATATCTTGCGGCCACGATAGGGTGTACGGGTAACTGTGCAAGTAGATGGGCCATCTCCTTACGAGAATCAATCGGGACCCCAAAAACCGCTTAAATACCCCCTAGAATCCGTAATTTCATCACTGTGGTTTATATTTCGTAGAATTTGTTTATTAGCAAATTCAAAGTTTGCTGTTTTTATTTCTCCTGTGTTTTTATACTCCTTGTAGAGTCGTATATACCTTTTCCAGAATATGTTTTGTTTTGCTATAAGATTTTTAGGGTTGGGGAATACGATTCTGTACTTATTTTTTTATCATAGGTATACGATTATAGAGTAGCCTATGTATACCCAAAGTCTGAAAATAAAACCTCGCTAATTCTACGCCAGCCCATTACACAATTGTAAACAAGTCACAAAATCAGCGGCGGCAATTTAAATCGTAAATAAAAGAAGGGCGAGGTGTTTACCATTTTGTGGAGATGCGGAGACAGCCCAGAGGCTCTCTCCATCTCCACATCTCCGCTTCTCCACAAAATGGTAAACACCTCGCCCTTCTTTTATTTACGATTTAAATTGCCGCCGCTGAAATTGACTTGTTTACGCTGGCGGGCGTAGAATTAGCGAGGTTTTATTTTCAGACTTGGAGGATATCAAGGATTTATATTATTGTAAAATACAGATTTCGGACACAGAAAAAGCACTGGTAAGAATGGCCCTCCCAAAAATTTTGGACACAGAAAAAGCACAGGTAAGAATTGGTCTTCCTAAGATTTTTTGTTTAGTTAAATTTAGCTAAATTTTTCCCTCAAAATTCGGATTCCCCGCAAAAAGTTATCCTAGAAAAGTACATTTCAAAATTAAGCACCCCTAAGAATGGACCTCTAAAAATGGAATAAGCACTGGTAAGAATGCCAATACTAACCGCGCGGGCGCAGGCCCGAGGTACTGGATGAGTTAATACGTTGTCTGGCGAAGCCAGACTAGCAGGACCCTAGTTTAAAATGTATTTTAGATGGAAAAACTGACATTTATTATCTTTTTCTTTGCTATTTTTCAATTATCGGCCGGAAAAAGTATCAATGTGTATATGGAAAAAATGTTTGCGGTGGGTGTATCTAACACAATTTATTACGAAGTGATGCCACAACCGCTGATTGTGGAAGGTATAGAAATAACAGCACAGGAAATAATTAAGCAAACGGGCATAAAAGGAGATGTGAGCGTATACAGCAAAAACTGGATCGGAACTGAGAAATTAAAAAAAGATAAGTTCAAGATCTCTGAACTAACATCTATATGGATTGAATACAATGTCTAATGAAAAAGAAAAAGCTACAAAGAATATTATCAATACAGTGATAACAGACACGAAAAAAATAAATCAGTTTTCATCTTTTTTGCCCTATAAAAAAGTTACATGTTATCTGCGGTTTTAAAATAAAAATGTTTACTCTGCAAACAAAAGTATTTTGCTCACATTATTAAGTACAATTTGACGCTATTTGAGTCCCAAGCTAATTTATGAATGGTTAGTTGTCAATGCACAAAACATTGAAGCAAAAAGAACGCATAAGTGTTTGTTTAATGTACACTGCAATTTAGAACGGAAATCCACTTGGGACTTCTAAAGGAAATCCGGAAATATAGAAAGAAAACATTTTTTCCAAGTTTACCGCCCTTTTTGAGATCTTGTTGATAAAATGTTTGAAAAAGAAAATGAAGAAAATTTTTGAAGTGAAGAAAATTATTTTTAATTACACGAAAAATTATAAAGTTTTGTTAAAACTCCAAATTTTTTTTGTATATTTTGCATGTTTTCCTGTTAATTTTAACATATATCATAGTAATTCAAAAAATAGAACCGGGGCATTTTGCGCAAAGACACAAAGATCTCAAAAATAGTTGTGTCCAAAAAACTAGATTCATTTTGAATTATTTCATACTCCGCAAACAATTTTTTTGTTACATTGTCAAATACACTTTGACGCTATTTGAGTCCCAAGCTAATCTATGAATGGTGAGTTGTCATCCGACGGGGACATCCGCTTGGCACCAGTCATGTTTGTATGAAGTTTTCGAAAGTTTTAAATAATGGACAGCACTTTGCAAACTATTTTTGATTAGTTCGCTGGGTAAACCAAACTTAGATAAATTAAAAAATAAACCCATCAAAAAATTACCGAAATCATCATTTTAGCGAAAAATGTCGCTTTTGGGCGAAAATGCCCACTTTAAAAAAACGGACACTACTTTACAAACTAAAAAGTGAGTTAGAAAAGTGCGCTCAAAAGAAGAACGTTTTTGGGCACAGAAATATTTCGTTAGAAAAAAAACAGAATGCACTATGCTTATTATATTCCTACGAGATAAAAAGGAAACGACAAATTTTGGACAAGAGAAGTTCGGTCTCAACTAACATCCATATGGATTAACTACGAAGCCAAAGAAAAAAGAAAAATAAATCAAACTACAAAGAATATTATCAATATAGTGACAATAGATACTAAAAATAAGATTGGTTTTTATCTTTTTTGTCTGTAAAAGTTACATGTTATCTGTGGTTTTAAAATAAAAAATGTTTACAAACAGAGCTTTTTGGTTATATATACTTTGACGGTATTTGGGTCAGTAACAGGAGATACCCAGTCCCTTTACTTTCACAGGACGCAATAGGAATATCTTAACTTGTCCCAGGAGGCGGTAGGAGAGTAAAACTAAAAATTCTGCACTTTAATGCATTTCCGGGCAAGATTTGTGATTTTCTTACCTCCGGTGGTTTTCAAGTTCATTGATCTCGAAGCTAATCTAGAAGCTAATTTCTTTCATACCGTGATGCAGCAGCGGCCATGTGGACTCGCAGAATGCTTGTGTAGAAATGTTATAGCAAAAAAACTTTTGCAAAGAAAATCGATGTTTTTGCAGAGAAAATTTTATCCAATATTTTCTATGTAATACAATAAAGGAAAGTGGCTTTCGACACAAGTGTAATTTCGCAACCTCTTCGGAGTTTTGCAACTATTTAAACTATTTCAGCTCTGGATTGCGCCGTTGTACGTAAAATCTTCAGACGTCCATCTTCCGGATTTAGGTTGTCTTAAACCAACTTTTACCGTACATTCGTTACACGTTGAAAGCTTGATTGGCAGCACACCGTCCACGTCTTTCAATTCTTCATCTAAAGCTTTGCGACTTGTAACCGAAGTGTTTAAAGTTTACCGGTCTAGAAATTGCGAAAATGGGACTTTGCAATAAAAAACGCTTAAACACAAAGTGGTCCCCTAGTCGCTCAGTTTTGCTAGAATTAATGACTTTACCCAATAGTCGCAGTCTATTATCCTTGGCAGGCCCGTACCCAGAAAAAAATTTCAGGGGGTTGAGAAGTGAAAAAAACGCATTCTTTAGGGTGCATTTTTCAAAATTTTCTCGAAAATTTTGAAAACCATAAGGTCTTTTACCTTCCGAATTTCGGGGGTTACAACCCCCTAGTCCCCCCTAGTTACGGCATGATCCTCGGCCAAGGAGAATAGAAAGGAATAAGTATTAGCGTGTCTGCTGCTCAGACAAATTTTGGGCGGGAATTTAAATTTTTGAAGAAAAAATTCGATAGGCGAGGTTGACATGTATTAAAACTCTCATTCGGCTGCTTTTGCCTATATGTTGGATGTGGAGCGATTCGGCCATATTGTCTAGTGCACACCAGATAAAGAAAGACAGATCTCTCACCATTTCGAAAGCAATTGTATTCTTAATGGCGAGAGATCTATCTTTCTTTATCTGGTCTGCACCAGACAATAGTGCCAAATCGGTCCACCACCGACATATAAGCAAAAGCTGCCGAATGTGAGCTTTAACACTTGTCAACCTCACCTATCGAATTTTTCTTCAAAAATTCAAATTCCCGCCCAAAATTTGACTGAGCAGCAGATAAGCTAATACTTATTCAGTTCTACCCTCCTTGGCCGAGGATAATAGATCTATAACACTCTTCAAAAAATTCCAGGACTCTAGAAAAACTTCCAGAATTTCATCTAGAGAGAACGTTCAGTATCCACGTTAGATTTGGCAATTCGACGAATAAAAACAACGAAAAAATTGTAATCCTTGTTTGGCAGAAAAAAAAGTTTTCTAGTTAGGTTTGTCCAATTCAAAATTCATACGGTTGGCGCCAAATGTCATGTAGATGCTTTCAGGCATCAGCGGCGGACGACCTTTGTTTTCAGGCTTTTTGTTGGCGAAGTCACAGTATGCTTTCTTCAGATCCTGTACACTTGAATAGGGGTACACAGGAGATTGTTTGAATTTACCGCCAACTGCGTCTTCGACGTTAATCGATTTCGGCTTTGACATGGTCACAACAACTGTCATATCTCTTCTGTTTACTTCTTTCCTCAGCTCCTCAAAAATTGCCTTTTCGTTCTTATCATTCAGGATTTTGCCTAAAAGTGAAAGTTGTTATATTTAAAGGTTCGGTTAGTTTATTCGTATTACCTATGAATAATTCGATAACTAAAAAATTGTGCAGCCCAATTTCAACTTTGACAATCATAAATCTAATAAAATAAATAAAAATATTCGACCTACTACATTTTTGATAGAATACACTTTTATTACTATCGACATAAAAAATTATATTTATATTATATTTGCTTTATATTTTACAAGCTGCAGTGGGCGTCTATTGTAAGCGAGGAAGTTTCTTCAGAGCAATTCCTTAAAAAACTCGTAACGTCGGAAAATGCGAAATTTATTAGAAAAATAATTTTGCAAAAATTTCGTACCACAGGGATACCCTGGAATTTTTTGAGCCCGGATTCCGATTCAGCGCCAAAAAATCCCCGAGTACAAAAAATTACCGTCAGAAATGCTTGTACGTACCAGAAACGAAAAAATGGCCCAAAAACATGTTTTTCACAAAAATAGCCATAACCCAAAATAAAAACAAATAAAAACAAACCAACCTACCCTTAAAGGTAAGTGTTTGATTCTCAATTGGAACGTGCCACCATTGCCATATTTGGTTTTTTATAAACATCAAATTGTTTGCCGACAGATTGAAAATCCCATCCAGGAACAAATTGTTTACCGTATTTTTTATGAACAACCTGATGCTATAGTCCGAAAGAGCCACTACCTTTGCCCCATTTTCAAAGTTTTTTACCATTTGGTCAGTCAGCACATAATGAAACGCATTACCGTTATGGTCGTACACTGAAATGTTGCATAATTTTAGTTTAAATGGAAAAACCGTTTTCGATTCTGGAGTATATTGACCGAACAAAAGTTCCGGGACTACTATTATGGGTGCCATATCTTTTAGATCATACCGTGTAAGGATAGAGGGCTCTAATAGAGCCAATAGATGCCCCCTCTAGTGGGAAAAATAATTCTGTAGCTCTCAAAAAGTTAAAAACCCGAATGCTTTTTCGGATATCTCCAGGCTTTTGAGGGTGGAGTTCCAAACATTCAGTTAGAGAGGAGCTGGAAAAGTTCTGGAGGAGTTGAAATGGGTAAAATTTGCAATTCGTGGTACCAGTTTAACTTTCAAATTTCTGATTTAGATTTTCTCAAACTGGTTTTGAATCTTCCAATAGAGTAGGTTGAAAGATAGAAAAATCCGATCTTTGATCTCTGAAATCCTAGATTTTTCTTCAGAAATTCAAAATTTTAAACTGTTATCAGACTTTAATAACGTTACACAAAAATTAAATTCAAATTCAAATTGCAGGTGTTTTCAAAATCAACATCTTCCAATTTAAATTTCCTTCTAAATGGTCCTTAAAACAAATTATATTTCGAGATCAAAACCCACTTTCTTGGAAAAAGCCTATTCTGTCAGGTTGAACATTGAAAGCCAGCTGCGCGAGTTCTCTGATTTTGCTTACGGTTAGCTCATCCACATCTACCTTTCTAGTAAAGAGTTCTGGTTTGAAAATGTCACCTTTGTCCGTGTGTCCAATTAGAGTAACGGTTCGCTCTCTTTTGGCGTATAACGGTACAGAAGTTAGTAATAGTGCAAATAATAAATAGGCTGGCATCTTTAACAACACTGAATTTAAACGCTTTTATTAGTACTTTTATACAAATTGAAATACCGTAAATTATCTAATTAGTCCCGCCCCAATTAAGTCCCCCACACAAATAAGTCCCACCCTGGACCCTTTACGGAAAGATAACCCTCTCCCTAAATAAGTCCCTGCAAAAAATGGGTTTTTTCTAAATTTTCTATTTCGCAATAGCTATCGTTTAAGAAAATATATTATTGAAAATTGACGGCTCTTTACCAAAATTATATCCTCGTAGACACCCATGCAAGCCTAGACAGACATTTGCCTCTCACAACACCTTTCTCTCTCTTTCGAATTGATATTTTTCTGCTAAGGAAATAGGCATAGGCAGCAGGGCTGCAGCTGCTTACACAGGGGGGTGTATAACCGGATAGTGAAAAACACGTCAAAATTTTTGCGTTTTCATGTGAGTTTGATTATTTCACTTGTGCAATCGGATAGAACTTTTTACTATCCGGTAAGGACATCAATATCAGATTTGACATTTTCCACAAAAAAAACCGAGATTTTTGCTACTATCCGGTTTTCACTATCCGGCCAAAAGCTATAAAAGGGTTTTATAGCTTTTGACCGGATAGCAGTGGCGCACCCAGAAACTCTGTGCTCTGATTTGGTCTCTTCTACACAGCGTGCTATTTCTTTGTCAAAGCCAAAAAAGCGGGACACCGGCAGACACAACAATGGTTAATCCTAGCTTAGAAAAGAAGCTAAAGAAATTTCTAGAGCTTCTATCGCTTTTGTAAAATTATCTATGTTTATCATTGTTGTGTCTGACGGTGTCCCGCTTTTTTGGCTTTAACAAAGAAATAGCACGCAGTGTAGAAGAGACCAAATCAGAGCACAGAGTTTCTGGGTGCGCCACTGCCGGATAGTGAAAACCGGATAGTCAAAAGCTATAAAAGGGTTTTATAGCTTTTGACCGGATAGTGAAAACCGGATAGTAGCAAAAATCTCGGTTTTTTTTGTGGAAAATGTCAAATCTGATATTGATGTCCTTACCGGATAGTAAAAAGTTCTATCCGATTGCACAAGTGAAATAATCAAACTCACATGAAAACGCAAAAATTTTGACGTGTTTTTCACTATCCGGTTATACACCCCCCTGTGTAAGCAGCTGCAGCCCTGATAGGCAGGTATAGAGATGGACAGATAGACACAGAGTGATACGGCGCGACAAACCGCGCATGCAAAATAGCGTTGCGCTGTGAGATTAAAGTGACTATCGACTATTGATCCCAGGTATATGACTTGTACGTCTACGTAACTGGACTAAAAATAGTAACCAACGAGAGGGTAAATGGGCGCCACGTCTGCACCTGTATAGGTAAATTTCGGTAAATCCAAAATTTGGGTAACCCCAAATCCGACTTCGGATTCGGCTTCAGCATGTTGGAAAACCGCCGGGTGCAAACATGAGCCACGTAGATGCTTTGGTTCGAAAAATATTGTCAAAAAAGCATTTTTCGACCAAAAAAATACACCTTTTTGGACCTCCGCTGCTAATGCAATGAGATATCATGCACCTCTGTAGCGACGAAACAAAAAAAGTTGGTTTCCGGACAACCTTCACTTGCCAATTAGGGTGATTGGAAGATAGATGTACATCCAATTTTCAGAACGGCCATTTTTACCCAAAAATGGCGTTTTATAAAAGATTTAAAATTTCTGAAAATTTTTGGGCAAAGACTGGTTGCATTACATACTATTTTCTGTTGAGTTAGGTAGTAAAAGTGATCTCAGAAAAATCATATTCAAACAAAAATATCAAAATTTTGAAATTTAAAACAAATTTACTATTTCTGAACTAAATTTCAAGATATCTCGTTGGTAAGATAGACCTCAAGAATATTGAACAATAAATCTCTTCAAAAAATAAATCCTGCGTCCTATATCTTCATTCAGTGTCCGCAATGCCAAAACTGGGAACGAGTTCGGAATCAGCGGGGTAAAAAATCTTTAAGAGTACAAAATATTGGTCGAAATCGTCTCAAAAGTTTCGTTTTTTCGAATAAAAAATGGGGCAATAAACGAATATTGGCTTGACATTTCAAGCCAGCATGCAGAAAATGAACACAAAATGTTATTCATAAAAAAGCCAAAATTTACTGACCAAAATTTCACTGTAAAAATAATATTGCGAAAGAGAAGAAGTAAAACACACGAAACTCATTTTAAAACTGTCGTAGACTAGTCCTTGGCCTAAAAATCGATAAAATAGTGATTTGGATTTTGCACGAAGACCGAACACTCTTCTCTCGCGTTACCCGCCAAATCACACGACTGTTCAGTTGTTTGCGACCATCGCTTGCAAAGCAAACGTGGAATATATGCACTCTGCTTCACAATGCACCAGGTACTCTTTTAGTTGTTTTCCATAATTTTGTAAAAGTTTTATTTTGCGAAAAATTTACTGACATACAAAATATATATATAGAAAACATACAAAATATAAAATACCATATTTCCTCCAATATTGCCCCACTCCTCTATAATAGACCCAGAATATTGACGAAATTAAGCCGAATCAATCAAATTAAGCGAAATCAAACTCTAGCAAGTGATCAGAGTGTTAAAGTACTGCATGTCAGCATCCACAATGAGGGATCGTTTTCAAACGGAATACAGCCACACCCGATCGTCTTAACATACAATTATCCGTTGCCGAGCTCTGAATATTTAAAAACATCACATTTTATCATATTATTCAAAATTTTCGGCAATTATAAAATCAGAGATTTTGGCTGTAAAAATAACTTCGAATTTTTGTAAAAAAATGACTTCTATATTGAAGTAATAGTAAAAATTGTCCTTGTGTTGGCTTGTAAAACTCGAATACGAAAGGTACCTGTTTACACAAAAAAAATTAGGTATTCCAAGCATTTTATTAAGTATTACCCGAAAAAGTATTACCCGAAAAAAAACGGCGGCCTCGAGAGTTTTATCTGGATATTAATTTCTTGCAAACTGATGTCTAGTCCCTAACATTGCGCCACCCCATGAACGCGCCGTAGTGAATCCACTCTAGTGAATTTGGGTAAATCGCTTCTGCCCGTTCGTGAGCTGCGGTAAAAAATTAATATGGCTTGTGGTCTAGCGCTAACATTTGTCATGTCGTGAGCATCGGGAGAAACCATAAGTTAGAGTATACTGCAATTTGGTTTCAAAATTTTCGGCAATTATAAAATCAGAGATCCTTTTACCAAAAAGTGGTCATTTTTTATCTTCTTCCATAAACCTATTATGCGCCATTTTTCGACGTGCCCGACACTTCAACCTTTGGCCCAAAAAATGGCCATTCATTGTTTTAGCTCATAAACCTATTTTGCGCCATCGTTTTTGTATTTTGGTCACATTTAAACTAAAATTTTCGGTCCGGTACCCTACATTTCAATTTTTGTCCTAAAAACGGTCATTTTTTGTAAAAAAGTGGCTCTTTTTGCATAATTTTTTTGCACCCGGGGTTTTCAATAGTGATGAACCCGAATCTGACGTCAGATGCGGAATTTGTTCGCACGCCGTAACACAGATAACCTCGTACGAAGTCCCGGATGCAGGCTCTGAGATGTGTGTCGGGACCTCGCATGTGGTTTCAGCAGCGAATCAATGTGTATGTTGAGAAATATAATGGACAAAGGACAATGGGTTTCTCAACAAACAAACAAAACTTTACTTGTCCTTTAGAGTGATTTGGTATACCTTCACTTCTAAAACCAATGGAGCAAAAACAGAAAACTGAGAGATGTTTTATTGGAAATGGTAAATTCGGAAGGAAATATCAAATTAGAAATATGGTTGCAAACAGTTTTCAAACAACGCATTTATAAAATAAAGTCTCCAAATGAGTGTAGACAGTCACTCTTTTCTATTCTACTTTTTGGCACACCATCGTAACACTGCCATATTTTCCACACATGAATTTCGTGTTGTTTTTGACATTATTTATAGTAGTAGAGTAAAGCTAACCGAAATTTATGTTACTGAGACTTGCAAGTACAAAATGCTTCAAATACGAGAAATGTACATGGAAATCCAATATATCTCAATCTGACGTCAGAGAATCGACTTTATTCTTTGACAGAACAATAACATAATACATTCCACAAAGTGCAGCGTCAATTGAGCAAAACATAGAAGGATACATGCCCAGGTATTTTGTCGTCGACACGCCAGTTACCGTAAATCCTCCAATAAGTCCCCCCTCAATTAAGTCCCCCCCTCAAATAAGTCCCCCCCTAAAATGAGTATTTTTCCAAATTTTTCTAAATTTCAAATTTTTGGCGCAATTTCAAATTTTTTGGCGCAAATTTGAATTTTTATTGCAAATTTTGCTATTTTTTACAAAATTTTGACTAAACATTGAAAAATTTGGTAAAAATTATCGAAAAATCGATCAAAAATCCAAAAAATTCAAATTTTTGGCCAAAATTTTTCGGCGCCAATTCAAAATTGGTTTAAATTTTCAAAAATTTTCCCAAATTTTGCCAAAAAGTCCCAAAAATTTTCGCGCCCCGCCTTCGGCGGGGCGCGAAAATTTTTCGCCGCGCCTTCGGCGCGGCCACGAAAAAATAAGTCCCCTCCCTCAATTAAGTCCCCCCTCAAATAAGTCCCCCCCTAGACCCCCTACGAAACAATAAGTCCCCCGGGGGACTTATTAGAGGATTTACGGTATCTGAATTTACTAGTTTAAAAATAATTGAGAAATGAGACAAGGTGAGGATAAGGAAATACTACCGCAAGATACAGAGATCCTATGTATCCAGGAAGGAGATTAAGGCAGATTTCCGTCACAAGAGTAACTTTGACGATCGAGTTTCTCTAAAACTTTTACCTATGTGATAATAAATGCATGCGTAAAACAAGTTAACAGTCATCACTTACGACGCTTTTCTTACACTGCTTTTCTTCTTCTTACACTGCTTCTCTTTTTTTACACTCTTCTTTTTTCTTCTTCTTACACTGCTTTTCTTACACTGCAGTGCGAGTGAGCCAGAGAAAGTAAATGATCAATAGGACGTTTGCTGTGCCAAATGTCAATTTGCAGGTGTATTGAGGCTGTGCTTTGTACTTGACCAATGTGCATGAAGAAAATATGCAGTTTTGCACTAAAAATTTTGTTATGTAAAAGTAAAGTATAAACAGTAATAGATCATGCATATAAAATGTAATAAGCCTATGAGAACCCTATCTCTATAAAAAGAAATAGGTCATAAAATATGAATTTAAAAACAGGCGTAATTAAAATTATACTTAGAATTGTAATTTATATAAAAAATATCTCTAGGAAAACTTTGTCCAATCGTATGAAAAATGTCACTGCTATCCCAGAAATGTCATTTTTGCCCAAGAACATCTCACACTAATAGAAAAAATTCGGATTCTACGCAAAAATAATTACCAGTAAAGGATATACAGCCAAACCTCGTTAAGAGCCCCTTCGGAACCAGGCCCAGGGGTCCTTACGCGGGGAGGCCTTATTCGGGGACCCTTAGCGAGGTTTGACTGTATTTACAAAAATATCTATTTTTGGTAAATTTTTTAATTTTAGACTTTTAAACGGACCACAATTTGAATTCGTCATAAGGCACTCCTAATAGTGCAGAAATATTGGCACTTCTTCACTTTGTCCCCCACCTCCTATTTTTCATAAAACCTTTATAAAAACTCACAAATACTTTATTTCTTGTTATATTATGCCTCCCAATATTCCCTGAAATGAAAATTTTTCAAAAATTATTTCGCGGGAATTTAAATTTGTACTGATTTAAAATGCCCAATTTTTCCATGAAAATCACTGTTTTTGACCCAAAGTGGCTAATTTTAGGCCATTTTTTGTAGAAAATGTCGCAAAATAAAGCTGAAAATCAAATTCCCCGCAAAATTCTGCCTATATTAGGCATTTTCCACAAAAATGTTGGAAAAATATTTTTTTCGTGTAAATTTCAGCATTGTCGTAGGTCAATTTTGTCCCGGAATTTCCACGAAAAAATTTATTTTTCCAAAACATTTGTCGAAAATGCCTACTATGGCCAGATTTTCATGAGGAATCTGATGTTCAGCTTTATTTTGGCACTTTCTCTAGAATAAATGGCCATAAAACAGCCATTTTTGGTTAAAAACAGCGATTGTTATTGAATAATCGGGCATTTTAGATTAAACAAAAATTTGAATTCCCGCCAAATGATTTTAAAAAATTTTCATTTCAGGGAATATTAAGAGGCATAATATAACTATTTGATATAAAATCTTAAAAATCTTATAAAGGTTTTATGAAAAATCGGAGGTGGGGGACAAAGTGAAGAAGTGCCGAAATATTTTGATAAAAATTTATTAGATAAAAAAGATTATAAGCGAGATTATCATTCCCCTACCTTTTTCGTATTGAATAGGAAGTTCAAGCAGGACAACAATCGTACTTGCAATAAATACAAAAATTACGACAAATGAAGCGATAATTGCAGTCCACTTATATAATGTCCACTTCACATATTGTAACGGAAACCGCAATGCGAACAGGCCCGTACCCAGAAATGCCTGCTCTATGACGCTCCTTTGCGTTGAGTTAGTATGTCTTTATCGCTTCTGCCTCTCTCTGAGGGGGGGTTGATGAATCAGACACATGCAGTAAAGCAGACTATTTCGTCACTATTTCTCCATTATACAGAGATTTCGCAAAATCTCTGTATAATGGAGAAATAGTGACGAAATAGTCTGCTTTACTGCATGTGTCTGATTCATCAACCCCCCCTCAGAGAGAGGCAGAAGCGATAAAGACATACTAACTCAACGCAAAGGAGCGTCATAGAGCAGGCATTTCTGGGTACGGGCCTGAATGCGAAGCATCTATCCACTGTGAGAAAGAACACAAACACAGGCGTTAGAGCGAAATAGTTAGCTATAGGTATCCCTAACCAGTACATTGTAGTTACATCATAGCTATTCACTGAAATTAGTAGTTGAAAATTGTGTACTTGTCATTTTTCGAAGCGAATTTAAAATTTTAAAACTATCTTTGAAAATATTAATTTTTACTAAAAAGTGGCTACTTTGAGTAATACGTTTTTAGTGATTTTCTTAACAAACTTTCAAAAGAACATATATGTTTAAATTTTTTTCGTAAAAAATTTCTGAAATTACCAGACGACCATTTCAAAATGACGTAAGCATAATAAGGCATCATTAACATTGCGCAAAATGCATTGCCAAACATGAGTATCAAAACTGTCGTGGACAAAATCTGCACTCTTGGATATTTGGCTTTTCTATAGAATCTGTGATAGACAATGCTCAGCATTGTCGGAATGCTTATGGTGTGACATACGAATATGAGAATGTTTTGGGCCAAATTCAAATATGGTAAGTGCTCCAAATTTGCAGTCATAGTAAAAATTGGAATAGAAGATAAAGTAACTTTCAATCGGGCTAACTTTGAATTTTCATCACAAGACGCAAATAACGCCCCGACAATGGAATAGTAGTCCAATCGACTAGTTTTCTGCTGAGGTATCGGACTTTTGCTAGGTAGCAAGCATCAACCAGCCCTGTAAAATTAACCCACATAACTGACGTTCCTTTAATGGGCTCATTTCCTACAGGTTTACTCCATGGAATACAAAAATTGTTTTTGCCAAGGTACAAACTTATTCCACAAATTCTAGTCTTCGAGAATTACAGTTATGAAAACTGGCTACAAATTGTTCCTTCACATATGAGGTGAAGTGGGCAGAGAAGTGCAACTAGGAATGGCTTTCTTAGGACAAGAATGGGAATCGGGTTCGATTTTCCCACATCTGCGCTACATTTTGCAAAAATTTTCCAATTATTTTTATGCTTGACTTTAAAAATGTGACGAGAACAGCTATACCAACTCGGGTGGTTCCAATGTTCCACGTGGCAAAGCGAGAATTAGATACAAAATCAATATAATTTCCATTTTTAGAAAATGCTAAAAATGGTAACACATGGATTGTACAAAAATGTGAAAGAAGATAATAAACAGAGGATAGATACGAAAGAGGGGTAAGCTTGGGTATTTTTATCTTTCCGTTTCAACTCTAATTCTAGACGGCAAGATATTGAACAAATGTTGTAAGGTCGAGTCTCATCTGTAGTATCTATGTCTGATGCCATACAACTTAACGACTGGAGGTGGCGCCTCCGGCGCCCCTTTGTTCGAGAGTAAGGGTTGTTCGGGAGTAGAGCAGCATGAGACTATTTCGGGCCTGCGGCCCTCATTCGCGGCCTTCGGCCGCTCGAACTGAGTTTGAAAAGTTGAAAAAAAATTTTGAAAAAAATTTTCAGAAAAATTTTTTTTCTTACCCCGGGGGTACCCCGGCAATTTTTTTCACCCCGGATTCGGATTCAGCGCCCCAAAAAACCCCCGGGTGCAAAAAATTAGAACCGGGAAGGCCCAAATTCCTTCAAAACAAAATTTTGAAAAAATTCGTACCCCGGGGGTACCCCGGCAATTTTTTTGACCCCGGATTCGGATTCAGCACCCCAAAAAACCCCCGGATGCAAAAAATCAGCTTCGGAAACGCTCAGAAATCAAAAATCCATTTTAGCCGGTTAGAGAAAAGAGAAATAGTGTGTAAAACTGCCTTAGGCCATAACTCTCGATAAACGCAAAAGTGGGTCAAAATTCCAAAAAATCTCGCCTAGTTAGCTCATGAGGAGCAAAATGAGCTATCACACGTCCCGAAAGGAGCAGCGCACGAATTTGTGGCACGAAACTCAATTACAATACTATAAAGGATAAAGGATATGAGAAGTCACTCTTAAGGGCTAGGAATAGGGACAATGTAATTTTAAACAATAGCTATAAATTTAGTATGAAAAATTTCGTAAAGTGTAAAGTTAGATGTTCAACCAACATTTTTGCTGAGTAAGTAAATTTGCTGTATCGAAAGAAATAGCTTTTGAAATCCTTTTTTGATTCAAAAAATTTTACTATCAAAAGTTAGTCTTATACGCAGAAATAATTTTGCAACAAAAATAAGTTGCATGTGACTCGGTGCGAGATATAATTTTTATCTGATTTTAATCTGGTAATCTTTGCCTTTCCATCTGATTATCTCTCTATAAAGCTCCAGTTCTGCCTATCACTGTATCACTTCATTCCTCATTTTCTTCCTCTCTGGCCATCTATCTGTATGTTTTTCTTTTTCCCTCTCTGTTTCTCTTGCGGGGAGACGTTTAATCATACAGGTTCAATGTTTTGCTAACAAAGGCTCCGGATGACAGCCATAAGTTCACGGAAATGCTTTCACACATACAAAAACCCAATTTTCGGAAACAGGTCAAGAAAAAGTCATAAACTTTGACAGTGATCCAAAAAGGCTTAGGAAATACCTTTTGTTGTCGTAAACCCTATCTTATTTTATGTGCGTTGGAAACAAGACAAAAATAGGGTACATGGGCACGTGAAATTTCTTGGACTACCCGGCACGTGAATTTTGCATGATTAGCCGATTTTTGGATATAGTTAGAATGTAGACAAAAATTGAGGATAAGCATGTTTTTTTAAATCAAAAACGATGCTAGTTAATTCTCGAAATTAGCGCTCAGATTTTTTCAGGATTTTTCGACTTTTTGGTTTTGAACTTTCAGAACACCGGGATTTTACATAAATCTACTTGAATGTTTTTATAATGTGCAGACATATACGCAAATGTAATTAGATTTTCGAATTATGTCTTTTCTAGAAATTCAATTTTTATTAGTCTGCAGGTGACTCAAAGAAACCACAGACCGTCTGCGCATTTTACCAGACTGTCGTAATCAAATTAGACTCAACGACCTTATATGAAAAATAAAAGCATTTGAAAAAACATTGTCAGCTTCCATTGTGGCGACTTATTACATTGGTTTGTTGAGATCACATGGCTGTCTCATCTACCGTTGAGCTTGTGTACTATATCGTGTGTCTAATTTTGAATTCTTTGGCATTAGTGTTCATTTCCCGGATCTTGTGGACGTGCTGGAGGCGAAAAATGAGCAAATGCATTTCAACGGTGAAAGTTTCGGAGACGCTGATAATTTATTTCGTATATTGGGCAATACAATCAATTATCAATATACCGTACTTAATTTATTACATTTCTACTTGGACTGTTACAGGTAAGGGAATGCATCTAAGCTAATTCTATGCTATCGTGGTTAGAGAAAAAGGAGAGATAATATGAAAGTGAGAGGAAAAGGAACGGCTATATCCGTACTCCAATTTGGATTCGCTGAAAATTTTTCTGCGTCAATTCAAGTTTTTGGTCATATTTTTGCAAATTTAAGTTTGAATTTAGCGAAAAATTCATGAAAAATAGTGCTAAATCAAAAATTAATGAAATATATGGAAAATGATAATCAAAATTTGTATCCTTGGATCCTTTGGATTAATTAGAAAATTTTTAATGAGGCAATCCAAACTTTTTCAGATTAAAGTTGGAATTGGAAAAAATTGTTTCAGCGAAAATCGTAATGATTAGAGAAAATTCGGATTAGAAAGGTTTACTGTAGCCCTGTCACTTCCGCTAACAGATTCAACCATTTTCTATCAAATATGTTTAGAAACTATGCGCAGCAGCTTTTGGGATTTCTGGCTAATCCTTTTCCGGAACGTATTCTTAGTCTTAATTCCGGTGGTAGTATTCTTTGTGAGTCTAGAACGAATTTTCTGTATTCGGTGGCCACTTTTTCATGAAGCAAAACGGAAAAAGCTACTTATTTCTTTCGCCTTCCTAAACATCGTGATAGTGTGCATCATTGGTTGGTCTGTAATCAGAGACGGCCTGCCACCAGCTATCGTTAGTAAGTACGATAGCTAATATAAATGTGGAATATTATTAGTATATTATAGTCTAGTTCGTGTTCAACGAATTATACTTGAATTTCGAAAAATTGCATATAGTGCCCAAAAACGGGTTTGATGGGTAAACTAATGCCAACTTCCGGCTATCTGTATCAAGAACCAAAAATTATTTTAATTTATAGAAACCCAGATTCCAAAAATTCAGTTTCTAAAATTGTTTTTCATGTTATTTAACCGTAAATCCTCTAATTAATCCCCGGGGATTATTGTTTAGTAAGCGGTATAGGGTGGATTATTTGGGAGAGCGGAATTAAATGAGGGGGTTTACTTAGAGGATTTACGGTAATTTACATTTTGAGATTATGATATACAAATACCTTTTCAGAATGCCGTAGCTTTGCTTGCCTGTTCACACGGAACCAAATCACACTTTTCACTTACCTCAGAATTATTTGTGGTTCTCTGAATTTTTTGGCTGGAAGCGTTTTTCTCTATCAAATTTGGCATCATGGCCGCAAAAAGTTGGCTGTATCCTCAACCCAAAATTGGGAATCCAGTACTTCAAGGACAACTAATGGAACAAAGGAGCGTAGTAGGAAAGCTGCTTATGCTTATAAGGTTTTGTTTTAAAACTGCATAAATTTCCATTGCATTTGAATGTTTGATAAAAACTATGCTGAAATTTAGTTACATTTAATGGCCGGTCTAATAGTGTCAATGGACTTCCTACTTAACTTTCTTCCATACATTGTTTCCTACATTTTATCGGTAAGTAATCTATTCAAACTTTGTTTTTCTGTTTTCCGACGATGCGAGCCTGAATACAACATTGCTATTAATATACAATTCTGATAGTAAAAATTGCTGTATTCAGTTGTATGGATTGTCAATCAGCAACTACCTCGGACCTTTTCCTATGGTTCTCACTACAGTCGACGTATTTGTTACCTCCGTTGTTTATTACAAGAGATTTGGAAACGTACACAAATGATAGCATTTAATTTGGATTAAGATTAATTTGTATTATTGATTGATTACGGATTTACCGATATAAGGTATTAGCGATATACCTTATTCATGAGATAACTGCAATTTCAAAACAAGTGTATCAAAAATAAGACTGGAACTTGTGCTTGTCAGATAAATGTACATCTTTTGGCCTCGAAGCATATTCTTCTACGAAAATATATTTTGAATTGCCGCAAAAATCGAAAATGACTAGTAATGAGTTGCCGCGTATGAGTAAGGTTGAGAATATCGCTAATAGCGAAGTGGGGCCGCTTCGCGGCCCTCACTTCGCTAGGAAGCGGTTAGCGTGCATCCGCGGCGCTTCGCGCACCGCCATCAGCGGTCAGATTGGGTTGTTCGGGAGTAGAGCAGCATAAGACTATTTCGGGCCTTCGGCCCTCAAGCAGCTGTTGTTCGGGAGTATATGTTCTAAGTTCCCTCACATTCCAAGGGAGAAGGTCGGGCGCTCCGCGCCCGACCACAGGACTGGCTCGCCACCTGCGGTGACTCGCGCATATGGTTAGGGTGAGGTCGACAGTCATGGCCTTTGGCCGCTCCTTCTGACTAATTTGTGTCTCTGACTGTTTTGTGTATCTGACCGATTAGTGTCTCTGACTACCACAGGCATATTATGTGGACTATAAAAAGTTGTTTTCGCCCGGGTATAAATTTGTCCAACGCATTCCAATCTGATGAGAATTGCAGTTATGAAAAAATTTCAATCTTCGCTTATTTGGCGTAAAGCAATGTGTTTGTCGTATAATTTTATAATCATTATATAAAATATTGTCTATATTAGCCTTAATAGGTTCATAGGCCTAATTATGGGCCATTGCGGGAGATTTTCATCAAACAGGTTCAGTGTTTTGCTCACAAGGTTGTGGTCAGCTGACAGCACTGAATGCCAACTATAATTTCGTAAAATTTCTTTCGCACGCATAAAATTGTATTTGTTTTTTCGTAGTTTTACTACTAACCTGAAATCTCTGTAATACAAATTTTTTTACGCACGTGAGGATAAAATGACACTATATGCTGGAATTCTTGCAATTTGGCATTTCCTTTCATTTATGGCATTTTTCCAATCCATTTACCTATTTCTCACGGTTCAAATAATAAAAATTTTGGCCGATTGAGATCACATGGCTGTCTCATCTACCGTTGAGCTTGTGTACTATATTGTGTGTCTAATTTTGAATTTTTTGGCATTAGTGTTCATTTCCCGGATCTTGTGGACGTGCTGGAGGCGAAAAATGAGCAAATGCTTTTCAACGGTGAAAGTTTCGGAGACGCTGATAATTTATTTCGTATATTGGGCAATACAATCAATTATCAATATACCGTACTTAGTGTATTACATTTCTACGTGGACTGCTACAGGTAAAGATAGCCCGATATACCGTATTTCCTCCAAAGAGGGCCCTTATTTTTCAATGTCCGTCTAGAGGGGCCCTTATTGGAGAGGCGCTTATTGGGACGGGGGCCTTTTTGGAGGAAATACGGTATGTTATCTACGTTAACAGATTCAACCATTTTCTATATGTTTAGAAACTATGCACAGTAGCTTTTGGGATTTCTGGCTAACGCTTTTCCGGAACGTATTTCTACTCTTAATTCCTGTTGTAGTATTCTTTGTGAGTCTAGAACGAATTTTCTGTATTCGATGGCCACTTTTTCATGAAGCAAAACGGAAAAAGCTACTTATTTCTTTTGCCTTCCTAAACATCGTGATAGTGTGCATCATTGGCTGGTTTATAGCCAGAGACGGTCTGCCACCTGCTTTCGTTAGTAAGTATGAGAATAACATTATTCACTCTAATCTAAAGCGCAGGATGGTCGTAACAACGAATAGAAAAGGCTTAAATAAGCGTTTTTCGCGGATCACGTTCCCGGACCACAGTCTCGCGTGTGGCCCCCTAAATCGGCCACGCTGAGTCGAATGGCGTCAAACTTTTTCACGTGAACACACGTGAAACGTGAGTCACGTAAAAGGGCAACTTTCTACGCACCACTCGGATCCGGGCGTGTCATACGTCAATCGCTTCCTCTCAGTGAGCCAAGCAAAATGAGCTATTACCCAGCCGGATCCGAGCGGGGCTAAGAAAGTTATGGGGTGCGCGAGATCACGAGTTCCGGGATTTATGGCTTTCTCGCGGCGAAGGCCGCGGGTACTCTTACTCTTGTCCACTATCTAAAGAGTACGTATCGCTATACCGCCCTGGTCCTCTATACTGTATAAAACCATATGGCTGACTACAGGGACTGGGCGATCATGAATATCGGCGATATAGAGGGCAAGGGCGATATAGACTGTCATCCTCTCCAGGAAATTTATGATTTAGAGCGGGAAATTTTCCTGTGCCGCAGGATTGAGTGCCGCAGGAAAATGAGGTATCATTCGACAGAGATCGGCGAGTGCTGTCGAATGACAATATTTGGAACCAAAAAATTTTTGGAATGATGTATGAGAGCGATAAACCGCCTCTTTTTCCTTGGCGAAACATTATATCCCTTGTTTTTTAATTTAAGCACTACTGTTCGAAATCCCGAAAACGTAAATAAAAATCCAGGCGTTGATAAATTTCCGGTAATATTATGTCATTAGCACTCCTATACAAATAACCTTTTCAGAATGCCGTAGCTTTGCTTGCCTGTTCACAAAGAGCCAAATCACACTTTTCACTTACCTCAGAATTATTTTTGGTTCTCTGAATTTTTTGGCTGGAAGCGTTTTCCTCTATCAAATTTGGCATCTCGGCCGCAAAAAGTTGGCTGTATCTTCAACCCAAAACTGGGAGTCCAGTACTTCAAGGACAACTAATGGAACAAAGGAGCGTAGTAGGAAAGCTGCTTATGCTTATAAGGTTTTGTTTTAAAACTGCATAAATTTCCATTGCATTTGAATGTTTGATAAAAACTATGCTGAAATTTAGTTACATTTAATGGCCGGTCTAATAGTGTCAATGGACTTCCTACTTAACTTTCTTCCATACATTGTTTCCTACATTTTATCGGTAAGCTATCCAGAACCTAGTATCTGAGATCACTTGCGTGTAAAATTGACGTTAAAAACTTCAGCGTGCCAAATGGCGAGAGTTTGAATGTAGTTGTGCTCCATTTTCCAGTCAGAATTAATGGCTGCATAGGATTTTTATAAAATTATGTTAGTAACGTTTTCTTTATTCAGTTTTACGGATTCTATATATCCAACTTCCTCGGACCATTCTCCATGCTTACTTCAAATGTCGACGTGTTTGTCACCACCATGGTTTATTATAAGAGATTTGGAAATGTACTTAAATAAAAGCATTTAATTTGTACTAGAGATTGCATACATATTTACCAGTATACGGTATTAATAAAAATCATCACCACGAGTATTTTTAGAATAAAATCACACTAAAACCTATTATATCATAGCTTATTTGGTTTTTTCTGGAGGGTCGGTCCGGTTTGAACCGCTGGACCGGCAACCCTCCGCTCAGGTGAGCATGTAAATACTGCAAAATTTAACAAACGCATAATACAATTTTAAATGATCGCTAAAAATGTAAGTTAATGGCAAAAATTTTTGATTTTTTGTGAAAAGTTGAGTATTTGCTAATAAAACTATTATAACATTTCGAATTCCCAGATGTAGCTATTCAATACTCGGAATCGAATTCGGGAATTGGAACTCGGATTCGTTAATAGCTCTCAATTCCCAGATCATTGAGATCTGAAGTTGTATGTTCAGTAATCGCTTCTTTATTCATGACTTATGGCTATTGTGAAGCCATATAACTTTCTTGAATGGTTGTATGTCTCATGAACATGTATCATAAATATTTTATGACTCATAAAACGTCCGTGCTGTTCTTCATGACTCCTTTTGTTCATAAATTATGAGTCATTTGCAGTAGACTTTTGGGCCTGCGACTCTTTATCACTTTCCCCATTGCACAATAATTTGTCGTATAATGTCCTTTTGTGCTTCTTTTGGTTTTCACTAAAAATTCCTATTCAATTCATGGCGTGGGAGTCTAAGCAGTCCATATCAGTAATCAAAGTATTAGCATCGGGCCAGGATTATATTCAAGGACTTTGCTTTGTTTGAGTTCCTGTGACCTCCGTTCCGCCGTTCTCGAATTTTCTATTTTCTGTGGAAAATAATACCTTTACCAACAAAATATTTAATTACTAAAATTTTTACATACTATCATACTATATTTTATGATACATAAGCTGTACAATGGGTATATACCAACTGGGGGGTACCAACTAGGGGGGTATGCGATATCTCGAGATTCAGCCTAAGCCCCAAGCCTAACCTAAGTCCCTTAAGCCTAAGCCTAAGCCTAAAGTAAGCCTAAGCCTAAACAGCAGCCTAAGGCTAAGCCTAAGGCTATTTGGGCACAACGCCAATGCCAAGGGATTTTGCAGGGAAACGACCCTTAGGATCAGATTTTTGACTCATTTTGACCCTTAGGGTCTAACTAAGGTAGGAAGCATGCCTAAGGCTCACACCAACGGCTGAATCTCGAGATATCGTAACCCCCCCAGTTGGAACCCCCCCAGTTGGCTTTTACCCCTGTACAATTCCTCTGATAATGACAAATTTTGTTTCATTTTTCTTTCTTTCAACTTCGCTTTCATACAAAATTTTTGACTGGATTGGAACGGTAGAAAAGATTAAAAGCTGCGTCATAGGCAATTTCTTTGCCCGTTACTCACTGACTTAGGCATTATTTTTATTCAGTATTTTTCCATAAGCCGGCTGATAAATTCTGTTGGGGTAAACAAAGCGTCTTTTGGGGGTTTAGTAACGGGAGTGGCCCATATAGATTTTTTAGTTGTTTTATATTCTGTAGAGGTCGGTGAATTTGAGACGTCATTTTTCATTTCAAAACCCGAGATACTCAGGAAATTACTGTTCCTTTTCCCAAGCTTTTTAACTTTTCACTCCGCCGGCATGCTTCAGTGTCGGGGTGGTCTTACATCTTATGTTATATCCGGTAATGTTATGTCCGGGTTCAATTTCTCAAAGGGCCTGACACCAAGATTACGCCAAAGCGATTTTTCATATCTAGAATGATCTACCATTCGTAATTATATTCAGAATTTTCTAGATCATTCTGGGTAAGAAAATGGCTTCGCCATAACCTTGGTGTTCATTGGAGAGGCCTATAGTACAAAGAATATGATACTTTCTTATATATTTTTGTCAAGATCGGCTCCAGAATCATCTTATGACCATGTGGTCTTATAAGCGGGGTGAACTGTATTGGTTACTGTATTGTGACATGATCGGCGACATTATTTGCAATCTGACTTTTATGTATTTAGCACACACCATTGTATATATGAAGTCCTTTTGGTTCTCTCACCTGCTAACAGTCTTCGTGATCTGTGCATATTTGCACCTTATTAGAGCCGATTTGGGCACCAGCGATGAGAATGGCGGATACTTTGGGATTCTAACTGACCCAAATGCGCACTGCCCCGATACTGTGATCAGCAATGAGACTAGTGGTGTCATATATTCACCTTCATTCCCGGACGACTATCCAGACAATCGGGAGTGCATTTACACTATTACGGTAGCTTTTACTGAGGTGGATAAAATGTAAAACTAAAAATTAACCGGATGTTTTTACTGTAATGTGACCTGATTACTGTATTTGAGATCTCACTTGGTATATTGGACTGATTCCAATAGCATTTTTTACTGATTTTGACTGTTAATCATGCGTAACTGATGTATTCAGTTGATTCTAGATTATCTATCTAGGCTACCTAGATTATCTTTCTATTTCTTGATTACTAATCTACTAGGAAAGTGAGCTTTGTACAGTCTAAATTGATAATGCCTGAAAACTGCGAAATCAGTTCAATCTAAGCCTGCGTCAAAGTTTAACCCAAGCCATTCGCCTGCAGTATTTATATATGAATATACACTGCGTTAAGAAAGTATAGGTTCACTCGAAAAAATGGCATAACTTTTTAATTTTTCAACAAAAATTCCTAATTTCTTTTTTAAATCATACCTGTGGGTGTCACCAACGATATCAGAAAGAATCAGACCTGCATGTTATGAAATCACGAAAAAAATTTCCGATTTTGTGAAAAGTGACGATTTTCATCTGTTAAGAAAGTATAGGTTGGTTACTTGGTATATTGGACTGATTCCAATAGCATTTTTTACTGATTTTGACTGTTAATCATGCGAAACTGATCCATTCAGTTGATTCATGATGATCTTTGGTCTGGAGTGCCGTTTGTTTACAACGCGAGGGGTCGTTTAAATTTTAGTGCTTGCGTGACACAATGCCAAACGCGAGAGAGATTAGATAGATAGAAGTCAGAACATTAAAAAACAGCGTTCTATGGCGATGGTTGCAGGACAAATTTTCGTTTAAACGACCTCTCGCGTTGTAAACAAACCAAGGTGGACATTGTTTCTATCTCTGTAGTCATTTTGAGACTCTCTAAGTTTGTTTAACTATCTTTTGTGCACAATCACTCAGCGTTGTTTATTGCACAACGCTCTCCAAAAATCATTTGCTCCATCTGCTTGTTAGACAAAGGCTGTGTACAATTGATATAAAATAAAGACTTTTCTTTATAAAAAAAATCTCTTTTCATTCTTTATTTTTCAAACCTATTTTTGTCTCGGAAGGAAATTACTTCTCAAAATTTGTAAACTAAATACAAACTCGTTCTCATTTCAAGTCAGTCAACTTTTTTCTTCATTATATTTTCATATATCTCCTCTCTCCCTTACTTCCCCTTAAGGTGATTTGGTAATTGTAAGTTGTGAGGATTCCTACTGAGGATGACTCGACCTCATAACATGTTTTAGTCTTGTTGTCTAGGATTAGAGTCGAAACAACATGACTATTTGTCTTTTCTTTAAATCACTTGTCCAAATCTATTTTCTTAATGTTCATTCAAAATATCAATCCCTTTAAACCATTTCATCGGTCCGGTTTTGTCTGCCAGAGTAAACCGGACCGATGAAGTCTTTATTTTATATCAATTGTACACAGCCTTTGTCTAACAAGCAGATGGAGCAAATGATTTTTGGAGAGCGTTGTGCAATAAACAACGCTGAGTGATTGTGCACAAAAGATAGTTAAACAAACTTAGAGAGTCTCAAAATGACTACAGAGATAGAAACAATGTCATCCTTGAAACAAACGATATTCCTGACCATATCTAGGCTATCTAGATTATCTTTCTAGACTACTATTCTTGATTACTAATCTACTAGGAAAGTGAGTTTTGCCAAGTCTAAACTGATAATGCCTGAAAACTAAGCGAAATCAGTTCAATATAAACCAACCTCAAAGTTTAGTCCAAGCCATTCGCCTGCAGCATCTATGAAAGACAATAGGAAATATGGTTTAAAATTTCTCGGTCCAAAAACATCATGTGGCTATAAAAAATAATTTTCTGCTCAAAATTTTCGGCATATTTTGGAGCTCATTTCCGAAAATGTGTGAATAATTTGAACTATAAAGTTTATAGTTCAAATTAGTAATTTTTTATCATTTGCAGTTTATACTAAAATGCCGTAGATAAGAGTTCCGCGTAGGCAAATAGCGATTTGAATTTGCGCCAAAACATAATTGCATGCCAAAGGGGTTAAAAGGAGCCGCTGGAAATTTTTAATGAGGGGGATTACTCGGCAGGGATCTCCTCTAGAGATTGGTAAAAAAATTTGAGTGGGGCCTTATTAGAGCAAAATTTTCACAGTCAACACTTTTCCCTATTAGAGGAGGCTCTTTTCCTGATGCTGAACTGCTTATCTACGGCATTTTAGTATAAACTGCAAATGATATAAATTGACACAAATTGGCAGAAAAATGACAAAAACGTTTAGGTTCCTGAAGGCAACATTGTACGCTTGGTGATCTATAGCTTAAACTTATTGAATGAATGCTGCGACAATCTCAGGATATACAATGGAAAAGAGATGAAGAGCTCAAAATTGATTACAAAGTAAGTCGGAAAATTGTATTTTTATAGGTTTTCGAGAGATAATTACTATAATACATTTTCTCAGACTCCACGGGGTCATGGACGGGCCATCAACTTTCAAGACCACCAACTCCAATGTAATGACGTTGAACTTTCTGTCGGACCTGCAGCATCACGACAAAGGATTCTATGCGAGATTTGATGCGGTTCCAGGTAAAGTTTTGATGAAGGGTTTACATATTCTGCACGTTAAAATGGGCGACACAAGTCCATTTTTTGATTGACAAGACTATAAAATGCTCTTTCGT
Organism: Ditylenchus destructor; assembly: GCA_022814885.1. Taxonomy (NCBI): domain Eukaryota; kingdom Metazoa; phylum Nematoda; class Chromadorea; order Rhabditida; family Anguinidae; genus Ditylenchus; species Ditylenchus destructor. The sequence continues at coordinate 48,635 of JAKKPZ010000176.1, forward strand.
ATGACTAATTTTTAATTTTATTGCTAAAAACGAGAGAAATTAGGGAGTTTAAGTTTATAGCCAAACATTCCTCTAATATATTGAAACTAAAAGTTATAGTAGTATTGTTGGTAACACTGAGTTAGTAAAGCAACAAAGTAATAATATAGTGATGTCACTTTAGTTAAAATATCACACGTCCGGAACTTCGATCTGGATCGGAGGCAGGCACATACATACAGACGGTCACTTTTGCTTTAGGGTGATTGGATGGTGTTACTTTATCTGAGCGATAGAGTTTGATTAAAGTGCTATTGATTAAAATAATTCCCAATCGGTTATAACGTTATGATTTGAATATACTAGTCAGAGCGCTGCCGAATCCCGCCGAATTTCCGAATCGCCCAAATCCCTGATCCCCCTATATCCGATCCTGAATCTGACATAGGATCGGATTCTGCACATCCGAACACCCCGAAGTACAAAATATCAGCCCCATAGACGCTTTGGTTCCAAAAATGTATAAAAAGACCATTAGAAAAAACAGAGCCCAGAGAAAATCGCCATACAAAATTACGGACAACCAATCGAAAAATTTTTCAACCCGAAATCCATCGCTGTTGTTATCACCCTATAAAAGATGATTTCAGGTTCCAACTACGATCCCAAGGATGTGATTTGCCCGCCAAATAACTATAACGAGACATTTGGCGTGATCATATCTCCAAAGTGGCCAAACTATTACCAGAACCAAGCCTCTTGCCACTACCAAATCACTGCTCCCAAAGGTCGCAAAATTCAGCTCATTGTAAATTACTTTGAAACAGAGCGAGAGTGGGACTACTTGTCTGTGCACGACGGCGAAACTACCAAGACCCAAGTGCTGGCGAAGTAAGTTTGATGAAAGTTTTACACAATTTTGAGAAATTTTTATTTAGGCAAAATTTTGAATTATTGATTATTATCGGGAACATTCCTGAGACGGCTACTTTTTTCTTCCAATATTCTCCTCTATTCGAAAAGGGCAAATTTCAGCTTTGTATCAAACTATCTCAATTTTCTAGCAAATTTTCTTCTAGCCGGCAAATGTGTAATCATTGATGCTTTAACTTTTTTCTAAAAAAGAAAAATTTTAAACATAACTAGAACAACATTTGCCTTATACAGGGTGTCCCGATTTTTTCCCCGACTTGTTTTTTAATTATTAAAACTAGAAGACTATTTGCTGTATAGGTATCTTTCTTACCTTCTTCTTACCTAGTCCGTTCGGATACATTCTAGTAATTCGAATGATTGATCAAATCAATTTCTTAGATCGAAATCAGTATTTGATTACTATACAAAAAGTTCCAAATGGCTTATCGAAAATGTTTCTTTTATTTACAATTCGTTTTCCAGATGGTCCGGCAGTGTGCAAATCGGAACAAGTGTCACGTCAAGTGGCTCTGCACTGCACCTGTTTTTCTTGTCCAACGCCGCGATACAGAAGCAAGGATTTTCCATCACGTATTCGGTTGTATAAATTTGTATGAAGGTATTGAGATAAAAAGGGATATGTTTCACTTTGGCGAATCTGATTGTTGCGTTGATAGGTTTTATTCTTCAATCGCAGTTATACTAAAATCGTAATATCGGTTCAACAAATATGATAAGTGGGCCACCGAAAGAGTGAACGTGTCAATCAGGGCCGCGCCGTCATATGGGTAAATAGGGTAATTACCCGAGGGTCAGCTTTTGGAAGGGAGAAAAAAATCAAAAGGGGGGGGGACCAAAGGAAATTTTTCGGTGGCGTGGACGAGAGGAGAAGAAAGAAAGGAAAAGAAAAAGGAAGAAGAAAGGACAGCTTACTGAAAAATATCGTTTAAATTTCCGCAATTTGGCGGCGTTATTAAATCACGTGATGCGACGTTTTACCCCGATTTCGGATAAGCTTCAAAGTGTTAATCTGGACCTAGTTAGAGGCTTGGATGATATCACAATGCTCGCGAATGAAGTGAAGGAATGGCTCAATGGTAATGTTTAGTTTTTGAAAAATTAGATTGTCTAGTGTTCTGAGAAATGCCGGATTTGAAGCGATTCGAAGAGAGAAACGAGCAGGTGCTAGAAATTGTCTTTTCTTAGGTGCAAGGTAATCTTAGGACTTACCGGTCTTAGAAATTGCTGATCGTGCAAGATGCAGAAAAGCTGAGGAGTTCTCTTCCAGAGGAAGACACTGTCAATTTCTTTGCGGTAAATTCTTAGAATACCTCCAAAAAATAGGCCGGACTCCCCCCCCGGACCAAAAAAGGCCCCTAGTGGTAAAAAACGTCTCCTAGGTGTATTTTTCGGCGGGAAATTCAAATTTTTAGTCCGTGTTTAAAAAAAGTGTACTACTCGTTCGGGCGAGTGTATTCTAGGAATTTGTAAAATTAACGAGTCGATTTCTTAGTTTAGCAAAGTTGAAGTTTGCTGTTATTATAATAGCGTTATGGCCGGATCAGCTATGTCCCAGAAAATTTGAGTTTACTCTCGAATTTTTTGAGCACGGCTAATTTTTACAAAAATTTTTCTTGTAGTCTGAAGTTCCTTATTTTAGCTTACCTGGTAACTTAACGCGATATTTTAGGAAAATTTAACGCAAATAGCATTTTGCAGCAAAAAATTCGAAGCAAAATAATTATTATCCTATTGTACAAAACAAGATTTCACACTTATAATTTCTTAATAAAAATGGACCGTGGCATTAGGGAGTCTGATTGTTGCTTTGATATGTTTCATTTCCCAAATCGCGATTATGGATAATAACCGGCGCTGATATTCAATATTTATTCAACAATCACTGTTGGTTCAACAATTTTATAAAATTACAATATTCTTTCAAAAACTTGCCAAATATGCTCTGAGTGTGTAATGATGTGTTGTTAAGTATGCTGTAAATTGTAACCATTTCCATGTGAATGCAACGTGCAAACTTGGCCGAAATGTTGTACTCTTGACGGAATTTCGGCATTGCGACGAGGACGCCCAAAATTTGTAAGAAACTTAAATCATCTAATCGCTCCAAAGACATTATTTCCTTATAACTGTCCAACTTCGCAATTCCTAAGGCCGTTGATCCGGAAATGATTCGGAAATGACTCGTTGATCGGAAATGACTCGAAACATTAACAAGGAAATTCTGGAAATCCTTCTCGTTCTCAAACACTTGTTTCATTCGCTTCTTGGCCTGAAATTTTTAAATCATCCATAATCTTGAAACATTGATAAGCTAGCCGCTAAGGTGCCTTCGGCGCCTGAGGCCCATAAAGTGCATAACAGAGGTATGTTTGAATCAGGAGGAGGACCTTCGCCGCTCATAAAATACAGGCCTCCTATTTCAATGAAACGTGGATATGGGGAATACCCCAGAGGTACCCTACCTAAAAATAAGCTCAAGTTCGGAAAACGTTTACCATTATTCGCTTAGGGCGTTAAACATTACAACTTTTTTTTTTGTTTCGAATAGAGGAAACGAAGTAAAGGAAAACAACAGCCTCACTAACGTGCAAGTTTAAATACGTTTACCTTGGAACCAATGGGCTCAAATCTCTTGAGATTCAGCTGAGAAATCCATTCACCTGAAATTAAAAATGCGTTTCAAAAATCTAGTTTAAAGTTCAAGTAGCAGACTTACGATCAGCATGCTCAGGCGCTGGCGAAGGCATAAATGAGTCTATAGATTGGTCCATTGTTGCCATTTCCTAAAATGTTGCATATCACTATAAAATTTGTATAAAAATTTCTGGTTTTAATGAGAAATTTTATAATTCCCGAATTGAAAAATATAGAAAGCTCACGTCAGTGTCTGTTACTCTGGAGAAGACCAACTTTTTAAAACTAAATGGTAAGTAAAAATTTAATGCTCAAACCTGATCAATTTTCCGCAAGCGCGGAGTCACGAGAACGTTGAATTTTTTCGACAGAAGCATCAGATCCGTTATGTCGTCGTTCGGCAAAAATTTTGTTACGTTGTAGAATATTTCGTTGGGAAGTGAAGACATGGCGCCGTGAAATAGTAACTGTAATTTCGACGAAAAGCTCCAACAAAGCTGTTATTGACACACGGAAAAAGAAAGCACGGTTTGCCACTGGACAAAACGATTGGCGCTATTTTGAACGTATAGTTTAATATAATATAAACGGCGTTAAAAATGAGAATTATGTTTTGTAAAAAATGCTCACATGGTTTATTTTGTCGTAGGTAAGAATTTGGCACAGATATAATTTTTATAATTTTCATAGAATTCTAATAATCTTCTGTTTTAAAAATTGACTTTCATTAAAAATTAACTGAATTTTTTCTAAAAAAATTAAAATTCTATTCCTTACAAAAAACTTTTTGAAGTTTTTCTTCGGTTTCTTGGCGTTAAATCCTGAAAAAAAACTAAGAAAGTAACCTTAAACAATAGTTCAAACGGTTTATCAGAAGCTTGGTTCATTTATACTTTATTGAGCCACAAAAAGAAAAGAATAAGGTATAGGATCTCGAATTGCCAGATAGTAAAGGTATCGAATCGTGAACACAATAGGCAACGTTATCCGTTGCCTGAGGATAGAAAAAAGCGGAGAACATTGTTTAAAATCTAAGAAGGAAGATGGCGACCGTTAGTATTTGCCATAGTTAAGCCTTTTTATACACTCGGATTAATCCGGTCCGATACAGAAATTCGAGATTGTGTGAGCAATTTCTTAGGGCGAAATTCGATTTATATAATCTAAAGAACGTTTTAGATCACTTGTTCCTTTTTTGCTCCAAAATCCTAGGTTCTTTATATATTTTGCGATAGGATGTTAGATGAAATAAATGGAGATAAAAGCTGAGACAAAGAACTATTTTGATATTATTTTTTTGTGGTTTCAAACGCCGAAAACGGTCATAGTCTCATTTCAGATACAAAATAATGCAATTTTAGCAATCTTGAGCCTTTAGGAAACTTCATTCGCTTGTTGGTCTTCCAAGTGAATGCATATTCTTTTGGAAGTCCGAATATTTACTTTTGAAAAAATTGCGATTTTACTAAAAAATTTTCTTTTATTTGCTGCAAAGATTAATTTTCTATTTTGTTAAATGTTTTTGCTGGAAAGAAAAGGCCGTTTAAAATTTTTGATCAGGAATATACCATGACCACTTATCCCTAAGGCCTAAACTTGTACCCTACTTAAGCCTAAAAATATGCTTACTTCTAAGACAAACTTTAAATTAAAGTCGAATTGTTGACCAATACTTAGCTTCTTTTTGAGGAATAACTTTGACCTTTAACTAAATCTCGAGTCAAATCATGGCTTGATCTACAAACGACTGACACATAAATGTCGTACAAACAATCAGATCAAAGAGGTAACATTTATTCAACAATTGTCAAAATTACTGTTTCTTATCTTAAAATGACCAAATCTTGAGCACGTCACCAAATAAGATAAGTCCGTGGACGGGCATGGCTTTGCACGCGTTAAGATGCAAACAGCTAATGTAATACATAAACTTGCTACTTGCAAAAAAATTGTATGAAATATTGTACTCTTGACGGAATTTCGGCGTTCCGACGAGGGCGCCCAAAATGCGTAGGAAAGTTGCGTCATCGAATCGTTCCAAGGACATTCCTTTCTGAAGCTTGTCTAAAGACCCCACACCCATTTCTGCATTCTGCAGGCAACATAGCAAATCGTCGGGATGCCGGAACACTTCCCTCATTCGTCTCTTGGCCTGAAATTTAAAAATAATCCATCTGTTCTATTGTTTCCTAAATAATTTTTTAGACCGACTTGTTTTGATTGGCACCCAATTTGTCAATATCATTTAAATTGTAGCTAAACTTTTGGCATTTCGTTTAAAAAAGACCAGCTCAAACCATTTTACTACAATAGAGTTACGAGCAAAACGATGCGGGGCAAAAATTTAGAAAACCATACCTCTGTAAATTCGGGTTTTTGAAAAAATTCGATTATCGAAAAAAACCAGGGAAAATGACAATTCTTACTAAAAATTTGCGGGGAATCCGAATTCAGCTTCGGATTTGTCACTATTTCTATAAAAATACCAAAACACTGTGATTTTTGTTTCATCAGCATATTTGCAGCATCGCAGTTTTTAAGCTATAGCTTGGGTTCACGGGGTGTCAAATTTGGGGAAAATCTCGCTGTATCATTCAACTTGGCGCAACTTATATTTTTGAATTTTTTATGATACTTCGATGATTCACATAGGCATGTCATGTACCAAAATGTTCCTAAGAATCTAAGGATCGTTTTGGTATATGACATGCCTACGTGAATCATCAAAGCATCATCAAAAAATTTAAAAATATAAGTTGCGCCAAGTTGAATGATACAGTGAGATTTTCCCCAAATTTGACACCCCGTGGGTTGTTACAAAGTTTTGATCTTATGCCTAGGCTAAAAATTGAAGGGTGTTAAAACTCGGTTTAAATCAGTACCAAAGTGTCTTGTACCAAAATTTTGACTCCTAACAGAAAGTGAATCTAATCAATACAATGTGAACCACTACCATGTGGTCACTCGTCACTTTTAGCACATAAAAAGGACGAGGGCAAAAAGCTAAATATCGTATTTAACATCTCACAATTTACACACCTGGGAACCAATAGGCTCGAACTTCTTGAGATTCAGCTGAGAAATCCATTCATCTGTAACTGAAAATGTGGTTCAAATTGATTTGTTTTCAAAATCGAATGGCAGACTTACGATCTGCAGAGTCCGGCATAGGCACAGGCATAAATGTTTCAATAGTCTGATTCATCGTCGCCATTTCCTGAAAAAGTCGTGTAAAAATCCTAACTAATTTGTTCCATGTTAAACGATAAAATTTTGTATTTTGAGTGTATGGGAAACATTATTCAGAAAAACGGTTAATTCTTGGGGCGGCGGAAATTTACGACACTGATATACTGAATCAATATTGTGAAAAAAAACTATAGTTTAAAGAAATTTTCATAAAAAATTTTGCTAAAATTATAACCATAAATAAAATGTTGATAATGAAAATAACCTGATCGATTTTCTGCAATCGCGGAGTCACGAGAGAATTAAAATTTTTCGATAGAAGCATCAGATCTGTGATGTCATCATTTGGAAGAAAATTTGTTATATCCGAGAATAATTCGGTAGGAAGTAACGACATTTTGACCGTTGAATAGAAATAGGGATGACAATGAAAAATAACAAAACCGTTATAACCACAATAGAAAACCGACGCGTTTTGACACTGAATAAAATCGTTACCGCTAATTTAAACATAAATTTTAAATAATAGTAATGGTAAGGAGAGGTGAGATTTGTATTGATGAAGAAGTACAGATAGATGCTTTCGGATTTTTTACTCTGCGCGAGCACTGAGTGAAATATTTGCCAGATTGAAGCGTTTTGTAACAGAAGTCATACAGTCGTTCCTCTCTAATCCGGCGCAATCCGTTTTGGCCAAAATGTGCCGGATTGGAGAGGGCCGGATTAGAGAGGGAATTTCTATGCAAAAAAATTCGTTCCGGCCAAATGGTGCCGGATTAGAGAGGGTGATCCCAAGAATGGGCAAAAATACACAAATTTTTTTGCTGATTTTTGGTATACGGGTAGATCGCGTGATTCTAAGAGATGAAAAATGCTGGAAAATTGAATTTTTGGTGTGAAATTCAAGAATTTCATACATTTTGGTTGTATAATATAGTAAATCGAAATAGGTAGTTTTTATTCAGCAAGCAATATTTCTCTGATATAACAGTGCAGTCAGAGATAAAATTTCCAACTTTGTTTAAATATATTATATTTAAAATTGTAATATTAAACTCCAGGAAATTGAAAGCTGCAAGATCCATAATCCAAAACAACGACCAATGTTGCATTGAACGTCAGCGACATTCAAATTCGATCGAAACATTGTACACTTGACAAAATTTCGGTGTTGAGAAGAATGCAAATAAAATATTAATAAACGTTTCATCGTCGAATCGCTCTGAAGACATTTTATCAAGAAACCAATCGGCTCTAATCTCTTGAGGTAAAGTTGATAACAAATACATTCGATAGTTGATTCATTGTCGTCCAATCCTCGAAAATAGTTCTCAGCAAAATGACAAATTTTGCAACGTGACATTTTCATGCCGGGACATTTTGATAACGGGGCTATAACTTTGGATCTAGGAGGTAATTTTTTATGCAGTTTTGAAATTATTTTTAAAAAATGGCATTTTTTACTGAAAAATTCGATTTTTGGCGAAAAAATGCCAAAAATCGAATTTTTCAGTAAAAAATGCCAAACCCGTTATCAAAATGTCCCGGCATGCAAATGTCCGTGTCCGCTTTAAACGCGGTGTTACGAGAGCGTTGAAGCTTCTCGACATAAGCATCAGATCCGTTATGTCGTCGTTCAGGAGAAAATTTGTGATGTCGGAGAATATTTCGTTGGGCAGAGAAGACATGTTGGGCGTGGAATGCTGTTGGAATAACGGCGAAGAGTGCTTGCATTATTCCCAAGCGCCAGAAAACAAATTGCTACCATTAAAATTATTGGCGCTGTTTCAAACATATATTCTGGTGGACCTTTCATAAATATCTTCAGAAATTTTGCAAATTTTAGAATCACGTTCATCGATTTTCCGCTAATCTTCTAATCGTTTCTGTTATTCAATAAAACAGAAGAAATTGGATTAACCTTTTTCTTATTGATATTTTTCTTTTATTAGATTAATTCAATTTTTTTGCTGCGAAAGCGCTTTTTTGCTGCAGGATTTTAGATAAGCAATGAAAATTTCTGCAACAGAAAAAGAAACTTAAGAAAAGAAGGAGAAGAATAAAGAAACAATAACAAAAAGTTAATCCATTTCAGAATCAATGACCGATTTTAACTGAATTAGATTTCTGTACGCCCCCAGGCCATGTGTAGGATTTAGATAGAAAATCTTGTTTGTAAACATCCATAAATGAAACCGACCTTTTCCGGAATGCCCTACATATTTACATGCCGTCAACTTCAAACTTATGACGAATTTTTCTCCATGCCCTGTGGCCATTACCTTTTTTGGATCATTTTCCCACCTTCCACCCACATACTTTAATTATTGCATTGACTTGTGATATTTTCCCGAACCACATTCCATTTTCACGACTCTCTTTCGTAGTCATATGACGTGTCTCGGCTGTAAACAGCAAGGGCCTTTGAAAAGTTGACCGCGTGCAGGCGGCCTTGGCTCTGTCACGTACTCTCTTCATACACTTTCTTCACAACTTTCGCTGTCTGCCTTACGAAAACAACTCAGGAGGCTTGGGCGTGTGATATTTCTCTATGTCTTTCTCTGTCTGCACGTCTCTCTAGCGTAAACATGCAAAGTGTTGACGAGAAAAATAACCGTTTTGCCCTTTCTCGTGGCTTGTTGATCGGATTTTTTACGAAATGCACTATTTTGGAAACATGTTTATGCCGATGTTTATGGCATAAGTGCATGAAAGTTCATGGAGTTGTTGAAAACAATCTCTGCAAGGTGTATGAATGTGATTATAGAAAGTCAAGAATGTACTCAAGACTTAAAGTGCACTTTGGAAAATTGAAAAAGTGTTAGTGTTATTTTAGGAAATTTGCAGGAATGGAACCGGAATAGGATTTTGCTTGGATACTTTTTTGAAAAAAGTTTCGGAATTCTTTGTAGTGACATTTTACAGACTAATTTTGTCACTTGAATACTTATTGTTGTCAGAAAATTTTGTTGTCTCTCTTACACCAAAACTGGAAATCCGGGAATCCAAAAATTTCCAATCTATAGAATATCGAATAGTTCTAAATTCCAAATTAGAAAAACAAATTTTCATTTTGCAAATGCGCCGTGCAAAATAAAATGTCATTGTCCCATTAGATTTCCAATAAAAATGAAGGTGTTTTTATATGTCGACGGAAATTTGATTGATGATAATACTTCGTCAAGAGTTGTGGACTCGACTATACTGTCGGAAAAATGGCTCACAAATTTGGTCACAGATCAAAATCAAAGTTGGCTCGCCTTATGGGACCCAACTTGGGGAATACGGTTCAAAATTTTATGATTTTTTCCATCAAGGCTTGGCCTAGCCGTGCGAAACGAACAAATTTCATGGATACAGTTTCCGAAGTCAATTCGAAATTGTATAAAGCATCAAATTATATGAATAATTAGTTGGAAAATTTGAAACTTTTAACTCATAAATTTGTATTACGGATGATTGCGGACTAAAATGTTTATTTGACTTTATGCGGCAATAAAAACAATGTTAAATTGATGTCAATGAAAATCAAGAACAGATTACGACGTAAACTAACTTGTAAGTATGGAATCACACCTGAGAGAAGTTCATTAATTTTTGACTAAGAAACTTCGAAACTGCAGGTTTGATTTCCAAAAATATTAACGGTTAGTGTGAACTCTTCACTAGAATGTCCCGGTAACTAATCAAAGTTTGAATTGTCCTTTTCAATTTTCCAGAACTTTCTGGAGCTTTTTCAGCTAATATCGTAGACTATTAGAAGGAGAATTTACTAGTAAAAATTTCTATAGAACATTAAAGAAAATTGAAATTACAATTCGACTTTTGATGAATTAGCGGCATGTTCTATTAAAGAGTTCACAGCAAACTACCGTAAAATAGGGTTGGATTTTGTTCCCTCCATAACAGCCTCGGCGTTTAACGCTGTCTCTCTTTGTGGTGCAATGATAAACAAAATCTCTAAATCATCATCTTTTACACAGCTCAGCTTGTTATTTTCAATCGATAGAATATTTCCTCTTTGTTCCAGATGGCGAATTATATACCCTGCACCCAATTCGCTGTCTGTACACAATGAAGAAAGACTGGACAATGACAGAATCCCAAGCTGAGCTGTGTAAAAGATAATGATTTAGAGATTTTGTTTATCATTGCACCACGAAGAGAGACAGCGTTAAACGCCGAGGCTGTTATGGAGGGAAATGAATCCAACCCTACCGTAAAACCTGTAATTTAACCCCCGGGGGCAGAATTATTCAATCGACCTCTAGGGGGGGCAAAATTAGAGGGGGGCAAAAATAGAGGGTCAAAAAATCCGTACAAAATGTACGGAAATTAGAGGGGGTATAATTATTCAATCGACCTCCAGAGGGGGCAGAATTAGAGGGGGGGTAAAACAAGAGGGGGGGGTTAAATTACAGGTTTTACGGTATTAAAAATTTTTGGATACGAAATTTGCAGTTTCGAAAACCTATAAAGACAAAAATTCCTGAATTTCCTTATCAGAAAATTTCAAAAGCTCTCTTTGACAATCAAAATTTTTTACGCCCAATTGTCACCAATTACCCGTATAATCTAACAGTCCATAAAACTTATTCAGGATTACCATAATCCTCAATGATTTTTTACTTTCGAAATTTTATGTCAACCACATTTTTTGCTTACGTCACAAATCCATTTCGAAAACATCCCAGACAAATTTCAACGTGCACTTTTCCGTGCCACATAACTGTCCACATATAGACCGGCCCCCTCCCCATAGACAGATCGATCTCGCTTGCTTATTTCCAACGTTACATTTCCCAATCGATTTCCAGTTCAGTCAATATTCCCCTCGAGCAGAGAACTTTAGCGTGAGAGAACCAGCTGTGTGTCTGACACTCCAAAAACTACGTGTCTTTTTCTGCTCGTAGAATCGAGCGATCGCGGAAGGGGAGAGGGTGAGGGGCTCAACTAAAGGGGGACCCTTACGCGGCAGCCTCACCTCAGTCACCTGTGAATCAATAATAATTGTCTGACTGTCTTCCCAGCTTCCAGAAAATTCCAATCTCTCATCTGTTTTCCACATATTTACACTTAAAGAGGTGAGGAGGGGCGAGCGGCCCCGCAGGCGCGTGCGGTCTTTAGCCCCCTCCCTCTCAACAAACCCCCCAACTTCACCCCCTCCCCCCGGGAGGCTCACATCGGCCCATTTCGTCACATAAACAGGAGGGAGAGTGTGTCGCGAGCTTTGTCGTGAGAGAAAATTTCTATCGTTTCTCTGCTAGCGCTATTCCTCCTTTGTACTTCTCACTAATTCTTTCGAATAATCAAGTGCTTCCAGAGAATTCTAGAACAAGTTTCCCCATTTCGTTGTTTACTTCAATGGTCTGCAGTCTCTCCTGGTGAGAGATTGGGTCGAGCCACCCTCAGCAGGATGTTGTGGGTGTCATAGGGGGAAGCACAGGGGTCTATCCGGATCTTTTATCTCTCCCTCTGGTCTCTATTCTGGAAGAATCGTAGACTGGTTGTGGTGTGCGACTCGATATAGCAGACCGCTCACCCCTCCATTCCTGTCAATAAGGTAGCTGAGGAGAGAGAGGGACACCCTTCAGTGCCCCTTTCATTTTTACCGCACTCTCCACACTTTCCCACGCTATTTCTCATGTCTTTTCATCTCTGCCGTCTCTTCACAAATTTCTTATTGAAACCCGAGGAGTGTACTCGAAATTGCGAAAACGCTCGGGACTGGCTGCTTTGAAAAGGGGACCCTGTCGGGGCTGGGAATTGATTGGGAAATCTAAGGCGTCCCCTCTGCCCACATCAATAGAACGGCAGGTGGCAGTCTCGAATTGAGACTCTCGAACGCGGCGACTCATCACGACACACCCAGAGAAAGAAAGAGTTCTTTTCATGTCTGATGTCTCTTCAGGGAAGGCACCGAAAATTTCCTAAGCGAAGCTCGATTTCGCAAGACTGGGTGGCCCGCGCGCGGCCCTCAGAGGGGGCGTCGCCTCTTTCTCTGTCAACAAGAGTGAGGTGGTTGCGAAAGGGGTCCTGGCTTGCCCTATAAATACCCAGCCGATTTCCCACACTTTCATTCTCAGTCGTCAGTCAGCCTTCCATTTGTCGCTTTGCAGTTGTCGTTTCGCGTTTATTGGTGTCTACTGGTTTTTGCTGCCTTATATGGGATTCGATTTCACAACTTTTGCTCAGCTGATGCCCCGACTTTGAATCTTGCAATTTGTTCCAAACTTTGCCTTTGAACTGACTTCCAATTCATTACCGTTACTCGCCGTTATCTTGCCGTATTCTTCCGAAATGTGTGCCGATTCGCTGACTCCCAACGTGCCGACTTTGTGTTTTCTGGATCTGGAAAATGGCTGACTGATTGACTCTTGACTTGAGAATGTACGACACTTGAGAATCAAATCCGTTGACTTTCCGCATGGACAATGCCATGGTCCGACAAAAATGGCCAAGAGAGAAAGCTGGATTCTGGTTGGTTTGCATTTTTTGATTTTCATTTGAGTGTAGGGAAAATTGGCAGTTTCGGGAAAAAGCAGGAATATTTCTGGTAAAATTTTGTGTGGAAATTTGTCAGTTATATTGGGAAAAAAGAAAATTTGAGCTCAGCCTAGGATCTATTGGACAGTCAGTTTTGAACAAAAATTTGTTTGGAAAAATATGTGAAAAATAGAAAACGCCGATATTTTAAAGAAAAAATATAAATTTGTTACAAGAAATTGGCTGTCCTAAATTGTGATATTACTTATGATATTCTGTATTATATTATGCTAGAATTTGGCTAATTTCCCCTTAAGATTCCCAAAAAAAATCTCCTCTTTCTCAAAAGTTCCCCTAAATTTCCCTAATCGCATCAAAAGTTTCCTGACTAAAATTTGGTAATATTTCATTTCGACCATTGTTGAATAAATTTTATTTCTTTGAATATTTCCGTTTCCAAAATCGGAAAATTATCCTTTCCTTGAAAATCGAAAATTTAATTACGAAAGTTATGTTTCCCTAAAAATTTGGTCTTTCCAAACAAATTTTGAAACATTTTCTCAACTTTTTCGCAAAAAATTATTTTTCTCAATCCAAACCCAAAACAAAAATAGATTTCAACATTGTTACGAAATTTTCCAACGCTTTCCCCAAACGATTTTACAATTGCGAAACATTTCGAAATCGTGACCCAGTTTTGGATCCTTGTTGCGAAACACTCCTCACCTGTTCCTTTGTTCTTTCGCATGGGCAATAAATGGGGCAATGATTCATCTCGAATGACATTATTTTCGAAATTTCTAGACTTTACATCCCTTCCCTACAAAATTTTGAGAGAGAAATTCGGAAACGACTAAGTTTCGACTCTAAATTTTCTGAGACGTGTTCGTCCAGCCATCCGAAAATTACAGTACCCATTTTCAGACCAGCGCTGGACAATGAGAAAATGAGAAAGACAGAGAGAGAGAGAAGAAGACATACACACAGAGAGAGTGACAGACCCATTCACAAAGACCCATCGTAAAGACCCATCGTAAAGACCCACCGCGCGCTGTCTTTAGTGTTCGCTCCCATAGCCGGTTGTTTGAGGAAGCCCAGCCGTTTTCACCTGTTCACCTGCCCACACATTCCTTGCTAACGCCGAAGTTTCTATAGAAGTCTATACAAATTTTTGTTCAAGTCTCCGCGCCCAAAGCTATTCACTCTACCGAAGACAACTGGTCCCTTCACCTGGTTCTTTGTACACAGACCACACAATGATCCTTTCTCCGGAGGCCTGACCGACACACACATGTCACCAAAATTGCCCACACTTAAAACATACCTGAAACATTTCTGCTGAAATTCCGAGAAAATTTGCAACTCTGAAAAGTTTGATCCCGAAAATCTCATGCTGTACCGTGATCCTGGAAATACTTCGACAATTTCTGTGCCTTCTACAATTTCGACGTTTCTATCCGTGCCAATATGTTGCCAAATTACTGCATTACCTCCATCTAAAGTGTTCGACTTTTTCGTGCCAAATGCCTCGGACTTGAAATCCCAAATGTCAAAGTAACAACTAAAATGCCTGCATAATTACCTGCCTGCCTTGAATTCTGCCTTCTACACCTGTGATCCTACAATTTCTGCCAAATGTCCAATGAATTGTCAACCCTAAAAGCCATATTCCAACTATTCAACTTCAAATCCGTGTGAAAATTCCGAAATGTGGCGCTAAAATTTGAAAATCCGCGAAATGTTTCCATGGAAAATCTGTCAGAACCCAGACTTCGACTGCATTCCAAACATTCCACTACAACTTTTCTATGCCGAAAACGTACACTCATTCACAATTCTCGAAACCTGCCGTTTTATCACCTGAAAATCCATACTGGTGGCCAAAATGCATAATGTCCCAAATGTATTGATTCTACAATTGCAAACTATTGACGAAAATTCACTACTATTGATTCGAGAATTCGAAAATTCCTTGAAGCTAATATTACAAATGTCCAAAACCGTGTTCCCAAGTGACTGAAAAATTCAATTTCCTGTCTGCTGCCCGAAGCAATTTGCCTTAAAAAATGTTCAAAACCGTTATGTATTTGCCCGAAAATTGACTGCTGATCCAAAAATGCCAAACATTCCATTCATTCCTATGTCAAAATGAAAAATCTACGCCCAAATATTCTAAACTACGCGAAAAATTCCTTACATTCCACAAATATTCATTACACTCTCAACTACTTTTGTGCCTGAAAATGCTCCTACAGTCCATTGCTCCTACGCCGCGATTTGTGATCTTTGGTTCTTTGCCGCCTCTCCTGTGGTCTCTTCCTGTGCTCAGTTGGACTTCTATGGTTTGGCCCGTGCCGCCCTTCCTGGAATGGTCTCAATGATTCCGTTAGACGTGCAAATCCGTGTGATCCCGTGCCCAATGTGTGTGGTCCGCTCAATGCGTGTGTGGTCCGTGCCCGTGGCGATTTCCCGTGTCTCCTTGGACTTCCTGGACTTCTCTTCCTGGACTTCTCTGGTTTTTGTGCCGCGTGAGTGTCCCGCAATCCTGGAATGGTGTCAAAGGTCCCAGAAACTGTGCAAATTCGTGTGATTGGTCTCCAGGAACCCCGCGCTTGTCTAGACAGAGTTCAAAGTCCATTATGTGAAAGGGAAAGTTGGAGGACCTCGAGAGGTTAAATTTTTAAAATTTTGGTTATAGTGAATTTTAGTGAAAATCTGTGTCCCAAAATCGGGAATGAAAGTCGAACCGTTGCAATAGCGTTACAACGATTCTGAGCAGAATTGCAATTGAAATTCTTTGCGCTAGCGAAATGTTCTTGAAAGAAATTCTTGACTGAAATCTCGTCTCAAATCCAAATCGGACCAAAGTTCAAACTGACTGTTTCATTCGGTTCAAATTCATACACCTGGCCAAAGTACACCTATTCTACCTGTCCAACTCTAATCGAGAAATCCGTATCAAATCGAGAAATCTGTTCAATTCTGACCTCCAAAGTTCTGATATCACTTGGTCGAAAGTGTCCACTAATCAATGAGTCATCCGCTAATTGTCCGTATATGAATTGGTCTGGGCAAAGGTGTGAACTTGCGCAAAGTCCGCCGGAGCTGGCCCTTGATGGAAGGTTGATTTTAAAGTTTCCGAAGAATAAAAGTGTTTCAGCTGGAAAATTGAAAAGTCATGCAATCCAAAGAAAAATCCAACAATCTGTGCGAAAGTTGAAAAGCAAACATAACTGTTCATAAGTCCAAAGTTCAATGTCCAAACATCAATAAATCCATGAGAAATCGATTCGAGAACGAAATCATGCATCATAAATTCTACGCAATTTTGGCCTCAATGTCTCTTTGGTACACAAACATTCGTGTTGGGTTTCGTGTGTATGTCAGTATGTACTGTCGGGAGGTATTGTAAGTCGGGATTCTTTGATTCGAAAAGCAAAATACTAAAAATCTGGAAAAACGATAAAAAATTCCAATATCTAAAATTTTGACAAATTTTGAGAAAAATCACTTTCTGGAATGTATAAAGATAGGGAGAAATATGGGCAAGGGTGGGCTAATACTTTAGGCTTCTCTGATATCCATCTCAATGGCGTGAAATTCCAATGGGCTCGTGAAATTCCAATGGTCTATCCTAACTGTGCGCACCCGTCAAAACGTACATTCCAATCCAAAATCCATGGTCAATGATTTCATTCCAAAATGTGTTCCACTCTCACAAAGGTCCAAAACTCAAAGGCAATGCTCAGTTCTTCTTTGGCTCCCATCAAACCCTCTGGTCATGCTCAATTCGTGCTCGGCCCCGGCATTCCAAACCGTATGGCTCAATTCAATACCGTCATTCTTGGTCTACCTTGGTCAAATTGGTCTACTCTTGGTCTACCCTTGGTCGACATGGTCTACCCTTGGTTAAAATGGTCTACCTTCCCATTGTCAATCCCAGCGTCAACCTCATCCCTGGTCGTTTTGGATTTGGTTCAAACTTTTGGTTCTCTGTGTCACCGTGCGTTCAGTTCATGCCCTGTGGCCCAAATTCCCCGTGGACAAAACAGTCTGAGACAAAAATGGTCGCCAAATCCAGCCCCTGGCATCAGTGCGTTTCCAAAGCAACTTATGATTCATGTTGGTCTGTTCGTGATCCCAATCGCCTGCGGGCAGAATCCTTGGGTGTTCAAACTCGTCTGTCTGTACTGAATGAGAGTGCGCCGGTTGTCGGTATCCTTTAACTTAAAGTCCAAAAATGTACTTTCAGGAATCGAAAACCAAGTCGAACTTCCTATTTTGGATGGTATTTTCAAACTAATTTTGGACAAAATCTGTGCTTTAGAAGGCAAAAACAAATCTCAAATCGGTTTTCATAAGGACAAGATTCAATGACGCATCATCATTTTTCGAATTCGTTCATCCCAACACGAAAATGTCTTTCAAGTATGGCAATAGGACAACAATAGGATCCATGAATCATCAGTTTCAATTCCAAAATCGTCATATCCAAAATCATCAAATCCAGAAATCCATTAGCTAAACCGTTTGCCCAAAACGTCAGAACAAATCCCGAAAACATCAATCCTGGACACAAAATTCGTCGGAGTCCCTAAAAATCCTTAAAACCAACAGTTCCTCCAAACAACTCTGGACCTCTACCGTTTTGACCGGTATCCTTAAAAATTTTACATCAAGCGTGTACTTTAGAAGATCAAAAATCATTATGACTACGAGAAGACAGACTAAAATGGCTTAAAGGAGACAACTTTGCACTTATCTTGAGAGGGTAGCTTTGAATAATCTTTCCAGAAAACTTTGCTTTAGAGGAAACATCAAACCTGAGTTTCAAATCCCCAACTCGTCCTGAATCCAAATCCCTGCGTAAAAGGTCAAATATTTCATCAAAAGTTTCATCAATGGTTAGCAACTTGCAAAAAATTCCAATCGCGTTCAATAATTCCACAGGCAATTCATCCCAACCTCAGACAGACTCAATTCCTAGACATCAATCATCATTTCTTCATGGGTACTTTTAACTTTTTATGCCCAAAGCGTGTACTTTACAGGAAAAGCATTGCAATTGAGAAAGGAAAAGAAGAGAAAAGCACCAAAATGCCACACACCGTGAAAAATGTCCCAATTTCGTACAAAAGTACAGGAGAGTAGAAAAAGTTCACCGTTGTGCCAAAAATGTCTCACTTGCCCTTGATCGACCCAAGACTACTTCAACCTGCCTACTTCCCATGCTGACTGCTTCCAAAACCGCTGATCAAGACTGGTACCTTACCCATTTCGGACCAATATCTGTTCTTTAGAAGTGCATAATCATTGAGAGAAGTAACCGGCAATTTTCACCGCATACTTCCGACAAAAGGGTAGCTTTGAAGTTTAACGCCAACACTTGCACTTTAGAAGATCAAACATCAATTCCAATTCTTTTGACCCAAAAGCCGACAAATTCATTTCTTGAGGAGAAACATCCGAACATTTTGTTAAAGCAACATAGCTCAATCCAATCCATGAAAAGAAACTTGAATGATACCTGTAATTGAATACCTGAGAAGTTTCCATCAAAGAATCGTTTTACCAAAATGTCCAATGCAAACTGTTATTCTCTAACAAACCTCCTCATTCGGTAACTCACTAACTTTTCAAATCTCACAAATTTTGGAGCAATAAATAGTCGAAATGCCTATGTTCTATGTATCCAGGATTATCATCAGAGTTCAAGATTCAAAGGTAGAATTGGTAATTTTGTTCCAAAACTTGAATTTTCAGAAAAACTCCAACAAAAGTGGTCCCAGTAACGGTAAAATTTAAGTGTTTCTGTTCTGTAATCGAGTTTAGTGCCAAAACCGGACTAAATAGCCTGTGCCCAAACCGAAAGGTACATTTGATTGTTTTCGTTCCAACCACGAGTTACAGGTGTATAATACCGTAAAGGTCAAATTGAAAACCTGAGAAGAATGAGTCTCTAATTTGAGTGAAATCCGTTCGGAACGCACTGTAAGCTCTTCATTTTATCCGTTTACCTACACTTTAGACCCGGAAAATGTCATATTCGAGTTTTCAAGATGCGGCTAAGTAAGACCTTAATTTTTTGCGTCTACCTGAACTTTAGACACTGAGTTTCCGTACAATAGAAAAGGGTAAACTTTGAAATTGTGTTTCAAATCCCGTGCGCTTTAGAAGCTGGTCTATTCTGAGAGTGTTTCCGAAAAAGGTAGCATTTTGTTAAATTTTCCTCTAAATGTTCTTTAGAAAGGAATCATCATTATATCCAGGATTTCCGCTGTCTTTGCGCACCATCTGCTGTTTTTGACCTTTCGCCCGCCGGTAGCCTTACTGTTTCTTCCAAACCGTTTCGTTTAGGCGCACTGTCCATCCAAAGAAATCGTTGAATCCCAGAATAAACTAAATCTGAAGAAAATCTCAGGCAAAACTTCTCGCTTTTGTCGAAATCTGTACTTTAGGAACGAAAATATTTGTCTAACCGTCTCTAATCGCATCCAAGGCGCTATTGTGTAGGCTTTTGTGTACTTTGCGTTAACGTACTTTAGACTCCAATATTGCAAATTGTCACTGATATGAATCGATACGTGTGTAGGTTTTTGGATTAGTGGTCTGTAACTGTACTTTAGATAACTCAAATTGTATTCTGCGTGGGGAATGTGTCTGATTTCACCGGTACTTTAACATTGTTGCCAAAATGTTTCGTTTAGGCTTTCACTTAACCTCACCTCAAAGCCAAATTCCTTGTGATCTCGCTGCCAAAACAGGCGTAATTTTGTTTGATTTTGTGATATATTTCGCTTCAGGATATCATTTTTGGTGCTAATGCTTTTGATTAACGAAATTTTGATTCAAATCGCTTTACGTTAAGGTTTTCGTGCAAATTTTGGATAACTGTTTCGGACTCTCTTTCGGAGAAATAAACTTTTGGTTTCATTTCTGTACATTTTTGGTAACGTTTGTCGGATTTGGAAACGGAACAATAAACTTTTTGGTACTTTCAATGTTTGTGTTACTTTGCATTTAAAGATTTTCATTACATTTTAGAAACATTACCACAGAGGGTTTGCTTTCTTACATGTTATCGAATATTTGGGCTTGCATTCTTATATCTAAGC
Source organism: Ditylenchus destructor (assembly GCA_022814885.1). NCBI lineage: Eukaryota > Metazoa > Nematoda > Chromadorea > Rhabditida > Anguinidae > Ditylenchus > Ditylenchus destructor. The sequence goes on from JAKKPZ010000176.1 coordinate 68,974, forward strand.
AATATATTAATTGATCTATTTTTTGTTATAGTTTGAAAAATTCCGATTGATAATTTCGCTCCAATAACAAAGTTTCAAATAGCTTTAGTACATAGAACATTTTCTTCTTTCTTATTTCCTGACTGAACTTTAATGCTATTTTTTCTATTGTCAACTTTCCCAAGACGCTTCTATAGGTCCTTGGGTTCCTTATGGCCGTACGGATAAAATACCACCGTTGAGTGGGGCGGCTGCTTTTGAATTTTTTTCAATGAAATTGTACTAAAATGAGCAATTAACAAAATTGTTAAACTCTAATCGTTATCTAGTGACTCACAAACTTTCCAAATCTCACAAATTTTGGAGCAATAAATGGTCGAAATGTTCTCTGTCTGGAAAAGCCATCAATATTTGAGATTCAAAGGTAGAATTGTTTATTTTGTTCCAAAACTTGAACTTTCAGAAAAAAAAACTCTAACAAAAGTGGTCCAAATAACGGTAAAATTTGAGTGTTTCTGTTCTATAATCGAGTTTAGTGCCAAAAGTGGACTAAATAGCGTGTAACCGAAGGTACCTTTGATTGTTTTCGTTCCAACCACGAATTATAGGTGTATAATACTGAAAAGGTCAAATCGTAAACCTGAGAGGGATAAATGTCACATTTGAGTTAAATCCATTTGGGACGCGCCGTGAGCTCTTGCTTGTTGACCTTCACTTTAGACAATGCGTTTCCGTACAACAGAAAAGGGTAAACTTTTGAATTGTGTTCCAAATCCCGAGCACTTTAGAAGCTAGTAATTCCGAGAGTGTATTTCAATGGTGTATCGAAGAGGTAGCCTTTTATTAAATATTCCTTCTAAATGTTCTTTAGAAAGGAATCTTCATAAATTTCCAATTTTTGGGCACCATCTGCTGTTTTTGCACACCGGTAGACTTACTCTTTCTTCCAAACCGTTTCGTTTAGGCAACTGTCCAAAGAAATCTGAAGAAAATCTCAGGCCAAATTTCTCATATTTATCGAAATCTGTACTTTAGATCCGGAAATAAAGAATTTGTCTACAAATTCTTTTGCCGCAAAATCCTACAAATTCTTTTGCCCCAAAATCCTACAAATTCTTTTGCCCCAAAATCCTACAAATTCTTTTTACCGAAATAACTGGTCACTGAAATCATTAATTGAATACCTGAGTAGTAAGAAATATCTGTAATGAATACCTGAGAAGTTTCCATCAAAGAACCGTTTTACCAAAATGGCCAATGCAAACTGTTATTCTCTAACAAACCTCCTCATTCGGTGACTCACTAACTTTTCAAATCTCACAAATCGAAATGCCTATGTTCTATGTATCCAGGATAATCGTCATAGTTCGAGATTCAAAGGTAGAATTGGTAATTTCTTCCAAAGTCTGAACTTTCAGGAAAGGCTCCAACAAAAGTGGTCCAAATAACGGTAACAGTTGAGTGTGTTCGTTCCAACCACGAATTATAGGTGTATAATACTGAAAAGGTCAAACCGTAATATGAGAGGGATTGAGTGTCAAATTTGAGTGAAATCCGTTTGGAACGCGTAGTAAGCTCTTCATATTTCGTGTTTACCTGAACTTTAGACAATCAGTTTCCGTACAACAGAAAACGGTAATTTTTGAAATTATATTCCAACTCCTGAGTACTTTAGAAGTTATTAATTCCGCAAGTGTATTCCAATGGTGTTTCAAAAAGGTAGCTTTTGTTAAATCTTCCTCTAAATGTTCTTTAGAAAGGAATCTTCATCGGTATCCGATTTTTGCGCATCATCTGCTGTTTTTGACCTTTTGCTCACCGGTAGTCTTACTGTTTCTTCCAAATCGTTTCGTTTAGGCGCACTGTCCAAAGAAAAAATCGTTGAATCCGCGAATAAACAAAATCTGAAGAAAATCTCAGGCCAAATTTCTCACTTTTGTCGAAATCTATACTTTAGGACCGAAAATATTTGTCTAATCACCTCAGGCGCTATTGTGTAGGCTTTTTGTGTACTTTGCGTTAACGTACTTTAGACTCCCAATGTTGCAAATTGTCACAGATATGAACCAAATTGTGTGTAGGTTTTTGGATTATCGTCTGTAAATGTACTTTAGATTCATATTTTTCAAAATGGAATGTCTAACGGAAATGGGTCTTGTTTCTTGCTCACCGGTACTTTAACATTGTTGCCAAAATGTTTTGTTTAGGCTTTCACTTAACCTCACCTCAAAGCCAAATTCCTTGTGATCTCGTTGCCAAAATAGGCGTAATTTTGTTTGATTTTGTGATATATTTCGCTTCAGGATATCATTTTTGGTGCTGAGCTTTTAACAGGATTATTATTCATAACGCTTTCGAATGATTCATACTACTTTATCTCAAGGCCTTTGTGTAAATTTTGGATAACTGTTTTGGTCACTCTTTCGGATAAATAAACTTTTTGGTACTTTCAATGTTTGTGTCTTTGCATTCAAGGGTTTTGAATATATTTACTATAGAGATTTCGCATTCTTACCTAATTCCGAACAACATTTCAAAACAATTGCGGTTTTGGTTTATTTTCCACTAAATTTTACGAACGAGAACAACATGTTTTCGAAAAATTGCTAGATAGGATTGATAATTTTCTTCCTATCTAGGCTTTCAGACAAAAATTATCCGAATAACGGTAAAAGTTGAGTGTTCCTCTTTCAAATTTCTTTAGTACCTAGAACATTTCTTTCTTATTTTCGTGACTGAACTTTCCCAAGTCGCCTAAATAGGTCCTTGGGTTCCTTATGGCCGTACGGATAAAATATCACCGTTGAGTGGGGCGGCTGCTTTTTAAATTTTTTAAACAAATTTTACCAAACTGATCAATACAAACCGTTATCCTCTAATCTTCATCCACATACTCACTAGCATTCCAATAATCGGTCAAATAAAGGTTAAACAGAAAACCTGAGAAGAAGGGTCTTTAATCCGAGTGAAATCTAATTGGGACACTCCGTAAGATTTTCATATTTTCCGTTTATCTATATTTTAGGCCCTCAAAATGGTGCATTTGAGTTTCAAAATGACAAAAGGGTATCTGTGATGTTTAACGCCAACACTTGCACTTTAGAAGATCAAACATCAATTTCAATTCTTTTGACCCAAAAGCCGACAAATTCTTTTCTTGAGGAGAAACATCCGAATAATTCCGTTAAACTAGACAAATGAATCCATTGCATTCCATGACTGTTCACTAAACCCATAAATTGAATACCTGAGATGTTTTACCAAGAAGTTTTACCTGAGAATAATTTAACCAATGGTCAGTTCAAACAGTTTTCCTTTAATCATCCGGTGACTCACTAACAAGATCAAGATGTTCACGATTCAAAGGTAGAATTTGAATTTTGTTCCAAAACCTGAACTTTCGGAAAAAGTGGTCCGAGTAACGGTAAATTTTTTATGTTTCTGTGCTATAATTGAGTTTAGTACCAAAGTGGACTAAATAGACTGTGCCCAAACCGAAAGGTACATTTGAATGCTTTCGTTTCAACCTGAGTTTACAGGTGTATATCACAAACGTTCACCCAAAAAAGGTCAAACCGTAAATATGAAATGAATCGAGTTAAAAATTTGAGTGGAATCCGTTTGGGACGCGCTGTAAGCTCTTCATTTTTACCGTTTACTTACACTTTAGACTCTGAAAATGTCATATTCGAGTTTCCAAGATGCGGCTAAGTATGATCTCGAGGTTTTCCGTTTACCTGAACTTTAGACATTGAGTTTCCGAACAGCACAAAAGGGTAAAATTTGAAATTACCTTCCAATCATGTTGCTTTAGAAGCTGGTCAATCCTAAAAGATTTCTGAACTGTGTTTCGAAGAGGTAGCCTTTTATTAAATTTTCCTTCTAACTGTTCTTTAGAAAAGAATATACATCCATGTCCGGATACAAATCCACACCCGATCGCTTTACGACCACCCAGCCTTACTGTTTCTTCCAACCGTTTCGTTTAATCGGAAATCTTCCAGAAACTCTCAAAAATCCTCAGGCCAAATTTCTCGCTTTTGTTGAAATCTGTACTTTAGAACTGGAAATATTTGTCTAATCACCTCAGGCACTATTGTGTAGGCTTTTTTGTGTACTTTACTGTTTTTGGATTAGTGGTCTGTAAATGTACTTTAGATAACTCAAATTGTATTCTGCGTAGGGAACTTGACTTTTCGCCCACCGGTAGCCTTACTGTTTCTTCCAAACCGTTTCGTTTAGGCGCACTGTCCATCCAAAGAAATCGTTGAATCCCAGAATAAACTAAATCTGAAGAAAATCTCAGGCAAAATTTCTCGCTTTTGTCGAAATCTGTACTTTAGGAACGAAAATATTTGTCTAACCGTCTCTAATCGCATCCAAGGCGCTATTGTGTAGGCTTTTGTGTACTTTGCGTTAACGTACTTTAGACTCCAATATTGCAAATTGTCACTGATATGAACCGATACGTGTGTAGGTTTTTGGATTAGTGGTCTGTAAATGTACTTTAGATAACTCAAATTGTATTCTGCGTAGGGAATGTGTCTGATTTCACCGGTACTTTAACATTGTTGCCAAAATGTTTCGTTTAGGCTTTCACTTAACCTCACCTCAAAGCCAAATTCCTTGTGATCTCGCTGCCAAAACAGGCGTAATTTTGTTTGATTTTGTGATATATTTCGCTTCAGGATATCATTTTTGGTGCTAATGCTTTTGATTAACGAAATTTTGATTCAAATCGCTTTACGTTAAGGTTTTCGTGCAAATTTTGGATAACTGTTTCGGACTCTCTTTCGGAGAAATAAACTTTTGGTTTCATTTCTGTACATTTTTGGTAACGTTTGTCGGATTTGGAAACGGAACAATAAACTTTTTGGTACTTTCAATGTTTGTGTTACTTTGCATTCAAAGGTTTTCATTACATTTTAGAAACATTACCACAGAGGGTTTGCTTTCTTACATGTTATCGAATATTTGGGCTTGCATTCTTATATCTAAGCAATATATTAATTGATCTATTTTTTGTTATAGTTTGAAAAATTTCGATTGATAATTTCGCTCCAATAACAAAGTTTCAAATAGCTTTAGTACATAGAACATTTTCTTCTTTCTTATTTCCTGACTGAACTTTAATGCTATTTTTTCTATTGTCAACTTTCCCAAGACGCTTCTATAGGTCCTTGGGTTCCTTATGGCCGTACGGATAAAATACCACCGTTGAGTGGGGCGGCTGCTTTTGAATTTTTTTCAATGAAATTGTACTAAAATGAGCAATTAACAAAATTGTTAAACTCTAATCGTTATCTAGTGACTCACAAACTTTCCAAATCTCACAAATTTTGGAGCAATAAATGGTCGAAATGTTCTCTGTCTGGAAAAGCCATCAATATTTGAGATTCAAAGGTAGAATTGTTTATTTTGTTCCAAAACTTGAACTTTCAGAAAAAAAAACTCTAACAAAAGTGGTCCAAATAACGGTAAAATTTGAGTGTTTCTGTTCTATAATCGAGTTTAGTGCCAAAAGTGGACTAAATAGCGTGTAACCGAAGGTACCTTTGATTGTTTTCGTTCCAACCACGAATTATAGGTGTATAATACTGAAAAGGTCAAATCGTAAACCTGAGAGGGATAAATGTCACATTTGAGTTAAATCCATTTGGGACGCGCCGTGAGCTCTTGCTTGTTGACCTTCACTTTAGACAATGCGTTTCCGTACAACAGAAAAGGGTAAACTTTTGAATTGTGTTCCAAATCCCGAGCACTTTAGAAGCTAGTAATTCCGAGAGTGTATTTCAATGGTGTATCGAAGAGGTAGCCTTTTATTAAATATTCCTTCTAAATGTTCTTTAGAAAGGAATCTTCATAAATTTCCAATTTTTGGGCACCATCTGCTGTTTTTGCACACCGGTAGACTTACTCTTTCTTCCAAACCGTTTCGTTTAGGCAACTGTCCAAAGAAATCTGAAGAAAATCTCAGGCCAAATTTCTCATATTTATCGAAATCTGTACTTTAGATCCGGAAATAAAGAATTTGTCTACAAATTCTTTTGCCGCAAAATCCTACAAATTCTTTTGCCCCAAAATCCTACAAATTCTTTTGCCCCAAAATCCTACAAATTCTTTTTACCGAAATAACTGGTCACTGAAATCATTAATTGAATACCTGAGTAGTAAGAAATATCTGTAATGAATACCTGAGAAGTTTCCATCAAAGAACCGTTTTACCAAAATGGCCAATGCAAACTGTTATTCTCTAACAAACCTCCTCATTCGGTGACTCACTAACTTTTCAAATCTCACAAATCGAAATGCCTATGTTCTATGTATCCAGGATAATCGTCATAGTTCGAGATTCAAAGGTAGAATTGGTAATTTCTTCCAAAGTCTGAACTTTCAGGAAAGGCTCCAACAAAAGTGGTCCAAATAACGGTAACAGTTGAGTGTGTTCGTTCCAACCACGAATTATAGGTGTATAATACTGAAAAGGTCAAACCGTAATATGAGAGGGATTGAGTGTCAAATTTGAGTGAAATCCGTTTGGAACGCGTAGTAAGCTCTTCATATTTCGTGTTTACCTGAACTTTAGACAATCAGTTTCCGTACAACAGAAAACGGTAATTTTTGAAATTATATTCCAACTCCTGAGTACTTTAGAAGTTATTAATTCCGCAAGTGTATTCCAATGGTGTTTCAAAAAGGTAGCTTTTGTTAACATTAGAGGAGCTAATTTTCATCTTCGTGCAAACTTTTTTTGGGGAAGTTGGTTTCGTCTTTTCACCTTATTTGTACTTTAGGCACTGAAAATGGCATAACTAAGCCACTTGGCTAGATTTTTTCTAGATTATTTGCCGCTTAGAAACTAAAAATGTATAGTTTTCACGAACAATTTTATTTATAAGAGGACTTTCTCTCAGATATGTACAAAGCCAAGTTTTTAACGTAAATTTCTTTACAGTATCTTTTTGTCAGAAACGAGAAACTCTCAAAAGTGAGTTCCAAAAGTTGCATAGAAATGTAAAAATTTTCAGTAAACTATGGCCAATTTAGATGATAAAATGAGCAACCGAAAATCTTTCAAAAATGTGACTTTTTTGGTTTTTTCGCTGAATGGCACTTAGAAATGGAATTTTATGACAAAGTATAGCATTGTTATAAATTCTAACTTATTTCGCCTATTTTTTGTTACCATCGTTGCAAAATTTTTAATGAAATTTCTGGGATTTTATTCAACATTCCGGTATTTACATTGAAGTAAAACCGTTTCTTGAAACACTAATTTTTAGTGATCGGTTAAAACTTTTAGTGAAAAAATGTTTATTTAAAATTTTTAGTGCAATTTTCTATTGTCATCTTTCCCAAGACGCCTCTATAGGTCCTTGGGTTCCTTATGGCCGTACGGATAAAATACCACCGTTGAGTGGGGCGGCTGCTTTTGAATTTTTTTTCAAAAACTTAAAAACTGTGTTTTTGTTTACTTTTTGTTTGCTTTTCAACACTATAGCATTTCCTCCAAAACTACGTTCAGTTAATTTTTTTCATTTTTGATTTAAATCCTTTCCAATAAAATAGCATAGCTTTGGCAAAGCATTTCCATTTTTAGTTCATCTTTCTTTTGATAAATCCCAGTTTTAGGCAATAAAAAATCTAGAGATATAAGAAAAATCGGTAATATTATCCCATAATTTGGACTTTCAAAAACGGTTATGGCCGAAAAAGAGCAAAATTTAAGTAATCGAGCTTTAATAAAGTTTAATATCCTTGGGAATAATGACATACCTGCGACCTTTTCGGCCGTAAAAATAACACCGCTGAATGGGATGATTATCTTTAAAAAAATTTTTCAATTATGAATGTTAGGATACTGCAATAGAAAGGTTGAAAATTTTTCCTAAGCACTTTTTTGTACTTCGAAACCCATATTTTTAGCTTTCCGGATTTATTGATGCAAAAACCTGAGAGCCAAACACAGAAATCAGACCCCTAAGATGTCTCAAAACTCAAAAAATGTTATGGAGATATGGGGAATCAAACCCCAGACCTCTCGCATGCTAAGCGAGCGCTCTATCACTGAGCTATATCCCCACATATGAGTTCAGGTTCCAATCACCACTAAAAACAACTGGCAACATTGGCCAATTACAAAATTTAGTTCTTAATAGCGGGTAAAACTTTTCTTACATTTCTTTTTTGCATTAACTAGCTTTTTTCCGCATCAAAAGCTTTCTGTATTAGGGTTTTGGATTTAGTTTCGGCTATTTGATAGTAAATGTTGTGGATTTCTTATGGGTTTTCGACCAAACAGAGTTCAAATTTATCATGTTTCTCAAGTTATCTATTAAGATAATGACTCTAAAAAGAGCCCATGTGCTATTTTAGGCCATCTCCAATAGTAATTTTTCTATTTTTTTCTTATAGTTTTGTTTGGCCAAAAACTTTGAAAGTCTACAATTTTCCAACGTGTGTTTTGATAGATCACAAAATTTTTGATACGCTTCTCGGATTGTTGTATCGCAATAGACTAATATTTTTTTAGAAAAATTAGTTTCCTTCCAAACGTAGGACAACAAAGATTTTTCTCTATTGAAACAATACAAAAAACCTAACAGACCATCGAATTATTTTTTGCTTTCGTTCAAAATTTTTTGGGACAATAATTAAAGAACTTTAGCTTTTTAAATTTTTCGCCAATTTGCTCTAAATATTTTAACTCTGAAAAATGTCAAAATGTTGCCAAGTTTTCGTAACTTTGTTTCTCAGGACACTTCTTCCCAAAACTCCGATTGATGTGAATGGGTGCTGGGTAACAATACTATTTCTCTTACGCTTTTTCTCTAAACACTTCCGCCGCAAGAAGATCTCAGTGCTCAGCGAGCTGAAATTAGGCCTTTGAGTTTTTATGGCCATCGATGTCTGATCCCCTGGCTAGTCTGAAATCACCCCGTTTCTAGGATCCATTTCTTCAGTTCAAAAATTCCCCCGGAATTCAAGGGCCCATTTCCTCAACCAGCGGTCCACCTTTAGTTCGAGCCTTTGAGTATCGCCCGTATACCCTAAGGGTTTATTAGAGGCTTAACATGTAGTCATTCTGTTTTGGGTACCAACTGAAATCTTGCATTTTGGTATTCGGCTCCTTCCAACCAGGTCTGAGAGATTTCTAATTTATCAGAAATTTATAAGATTGTTCTTTTCAAGATCAATCTCCGACATTTTTCTATAATCTTTGATGTTGACCTTTAAACTTTGGCCTAATCACTTTCACCAAAAATGGCTTAATTAAAACACTTTCGTCTGGTACCATAAAATCTTTTTGGATAACTGTCGAAAAACTGCTGATGAGTGAAAATTCCATGACGTGAAATCCTACATTCTTAGAGATATTTATCAAAATTTTCATACCAATTCCGGTTTTTGTTACCGAGTCAATCCTTGTCTTTGTACCACAAATCTTGGAAGAATTTTCTGGGAAATTAACGGTTCCCCAAGTTCAAAATCGAAACTATTGTCGAAATTTTTTTTCTATGATCCCATTGGTTGAATTCTGTGTAAAAAACAATTTTCGAGATAAATTTTGCAAAAATTATAAACTTTTTGTTTAAAAGTAAATGGCCAAAATTTGGCCTAAAATTTCTTTTTTGAAACAGTTATCGACAGAAATTTTCGCCTCAAAATTTAAACTTTTCAGTTAATTTTACTAATGTTTATTGCTTTTCTTTCAGATTTCGAGTGACGTTTAGAGAATTATTTCAGGCGTTCGCTTTTCGTTTTCATTACAGAACTTAATAAATTTACTGACAATTTGATACATTTATGCAAATTTTCGATTACTTTTATTGATAATTTCTTACTGTATAATAAAGAATTTTTGTTTCCATTCTTGTGTTCAAACATCGCAATGCAACACTTACACAGTACATATTAAGTGCTCGAAGTTTCATGTGTTAGGGTACAAATGTGAACAATAATGAGAACAATAATATATGTCGATCTCATCTTTACTCGTCTACAAGTTTGATATTTATTGCCAAAATGCTTTTAATTGTAAACAAAATGCCTTAGAAAGATAGCTTTTTTATTTAGATACTTCTTTTTGTCACTAAAACATTTCTGGTATTTTCGTAACAATTTTTGGTATCAAAACCGGCATCTAAAAGATTTTTGTCGCTGAAAAAATTTCTTTCTTGGCATTGATCATGTAATCCAGTGCGGAAACGATACATTTTGGTGACAAGACAAAGTAAGAAACAGACATTTTAAGTAACAAAAATATGCTCGAAAATTGGTGAAAATATCTGCAGCAGAAAAAATAAGAACAAATCGGTACTATTTATTCAATATTTACCAAAAATGAACAGAAAAATCACCAAATTCTGACTTGGTCAAGTCTTTGACTTTCGTCACGTTAAAATTCATTAATCATCACAGCCCAATTTTCGCTTGTCACAAGTTTACTTAATTAAACTCGCACGAAAATCGCTTATTGTGACTCACAACATCCATCATTTCCAAAAATTTTAGTATGACAGACAAATATAAGCACGGTAAGAATGCAAGTTTGGGTAAATTTAGGTAAAATTAGACCTAAAATTCAGACTTCCTGCAAAAAGTTACGCTAAAAAATGTACATTTTGAAAATAAGCACCCCTAAGAATGCACCTCTGAAAGTAAGGGAAAAATCAGCACTCAAATACTAGGTAAGAAGATACCAAGTAAAATTTTGCCTTTCAGTCTTGAGCTCCTTATGATCGATGCTGAGAGGTTTCTGTTTTATCAAAAATAATGTACTTGGCCCATCTTCGACGTTGACTTTTATTCTTTGACCAGATTCGTTCCCTCGAAAATGGCTTAAATAATGCACTTTCTTACAGGTAGCACAAAGGATAACACTCGGAAAACTTCTGAGGAGCGAGAATTTTGAACTCGAGGAGTGAAATTTTAAACTCTTAGAGAAATTTACCAAATTCTCCTTACAAATTTCAACTAGTATAATGTTTTTAGGTACCGATACCAAAATATTTCTTTTTGTTACCAAATTTTTTCCTCCAACTTTTTTTGGTAGTAATAGCAAAATACCTTGCTGAAATGAAGTATTTTCGTGACAGGACAAATTATTTTCGTACACAAAAAAATATTTTTTATGTATGGAAAACAGTACTTTGGTGGGCTAAAACAGACTAGCCCCAAATAAAGCCATGATAGTCGCAAAAAATGAGATCTATAATTGCTACTGCAAATCGCTGATAAAACATTTTTCCCTCTAAGCTGTTTCAGGGTTGGCTAAGCCTTGGTCGAGAAAATGACACCAGAAACAGAACCCAGGCGATGTTTTTGCGTGAGGAAAGTAGAGCGAGTGTAAAAGACATAGAAAATAACCCAGATTAAATCGGTTTATATCAGATTAAATAGGCGTTTCACTATAAAACGCCCAAATTCGATGCACATCGTCATGAAATTCATCGTATCTCGAATCTAGAATCAGTGTTAATGTGAGTGAAAAATAGTATGCCAATTCGAACGGAATATTGTACTCTTGACGGAATTTCGGCGTTGAGATGAGAGCACCCAGAATGCGCAAGAAACTTATATTGTCGAATCGATCCAAAGACATTCCTTCCTTGAGTCGGTCTATCATTCCGTCGAACACGTGATTTTCATTCAAATTCTTTTCATTCTCAAGCACTTCTTTCACTCGTTTCTTGGCCTGAAGGTAATAAATTATGCGAGACATCAAAACATCAAAAAATTTCTACAAGAACATTCCAAAAATTTGCAATTTTCTCATAGAGTCAGAAAAAGGGCCACCAAACACATGTCAATAACACAACAATATTTTCCGTGACAATTTTTTGCTTTAGATTAAAAGTATGATTGAAAGCTCAAAAATTTAATCAATAATCAAAAAGTTATGTTTGTACCAAAAAGCAAATAAATTTGGTTCAAGAACAATAACTCTGCTTCAAAAATTTTGTAATTTTACCTTAGAACCAATAGGCTCAAATCGCTTGAGATTGAGCTGAGGAATCCATTCATCTGAAAGAAAAAATTTGAGAAAATGTTACCGTAAACTTTATAATAGTTGTTTTCGAAAAATATGCGAATTCTGTTTAATTTTGTAGTCGAAATTTTTATAATTTTACTACTAATTCTTCTAATGGCACCAATTCAAATTGGGTTTATTTTTTACATAGAAAGTAGAGCTAAGACGAGAAAAATTTTATATTCTTATTTAGAATTAGAAAAATGGTAAGAAAAATAAACTTACGATCGTTTTCAGGCGCCGGCGAAGGCATAAATGATCCGATAGATTGATTCATTGTTGCCATTTCCTAAAAATATTGTTCTCATGACAAATTGGGAAACAAATTTATAATAAACCTCGTCAATTTTTTTCAAGCGCGGTGTCACAAGAGCGTTGAAATTTCGCGACATAAGCATCAGATCCGTGATATTGTCGTTCGGAAGAAACTTTGTCATATCCGAGAATATTTCATTAGGAAGCGAAGACATTTTGACCGTTTAATTGAAATTGGAATGACGTGGAAGAGTGTTTTTGAACAGTTATTCCCAAATCAGAAGACAAATTGCCAACGAGCAAAATGATTGGCGGTACTTTGAATATATTTTTAACAAGACCTATACAGAGAGAGGTGAGATTTAATTCCGAAAAAGCTGATTTATCAGAGCAGATCTTTGATGATGACCTTTAATCTTCGACCAAATTCGTTTCCCCGAAAAGGCTTAAATAATGCAATTTCTTCAGGTAGCACAAAGTCGTTAGGATAACAGTTGGAAAACTTCTCAGGAGCGTGAATTTTGAACTCGCGGATTGAAATTTTAAACTCTTAGAGAAATTTACCAAATTTTCAAAATTTTCTCGAAAATTTTGAAAACCATAATAGGGACCCTATGGTTTTTTAGCTTCCGAATTTCGGGGCGGGGGTTACAACCCCAAAACCCCCTTAGTTACAGGCCTGTCTAAGACTTAGAAAATGCAACAAAATAATCCGAACAAGTCAACAAGTTTTATTCAAAAGTTACAAAGCAGAAAATAACAAAACAAAGCAGAAAATCACCAAATTTATCAATCATCACTTGACAAACTTGTACAAACGTTATAAAAGTCGCAAAATTTAACCATTTCTTTGGTCGCCACAATGAATTTGTACAAATTGTTACATTAAATTCAAAAATAATTTTTCCTATACAATTTCGCGGCATATAAGCTTTCTCCAAGTATTTAATACAATCGAATCTCTGAATAACGTCAAGGACCGGACGAAATCGGCGTTATTCGGAAAGGTCCAATTTTTGATATAAAACTGACCCAAAATGCTCCATTTTGTGTTTTATAGCTATTTTAAACAATAATTTATCTATATTTATACAAATTTGGCCATTTTATCTAAAGTTTGGTTAAAAATGAGCAAAATATTTTTTCGCTCACAAAAGGGGAGAAAAAACCCTTTTGTATTCAAAATTGTATCAAAATTCCCAAAAAATCGGCGTTATTGGGAGGGCGGCGTTATTCGGGGGTTCGACTTACAATAAGACACATCCTGTTACGTTTTTGGTCACGCGTCCGAAACGTGTTTCGTTAGCTCCACCATACCTTGCTCCAAATGTAATAATAAATATTTCGTAATTATATTTCGCATTAATTTGCATTATGTGCAGCCTACATATATAGGAAATATTGAGCGAAATATTGTAATCTTGAAGGAATTTCGGTGTTGTGAAAAGAGCTTTCAAAATGCGTAAGAAAGTTGCATCACCGAATCGCTCCAAAGACATTCTCTTCTTAAGTCCGTCTAACATCCCAGTGTTCAACGTTGCATTACCAAGGCAGTCTTGAAGTTCCTTCTTGTCCTCAAACACTTCTTTCATTCGCTTCTTGGCCTGAAATGTAAAAAATTGTCACAAAATTAAAAACATCTATATTTTTTTGCAAGTACGTTCCAAAACTTCAGATTTTATTATGTTACTTGGAATGGCATGGAATGGCATATATAGTGACACAAAAAATTTCCAATATCTGGCAAATTTACTCACTAAATGGCCTGGGGTTCAATTGGCCGACTCGATAGTAAATTTGCTAGATATTGGAAATATTTTTTGTTGTACTATATACATCTTAGGGGCTACAACGGGCATAACTTTTCTTTTATCTGAATCACTTCTTTTTGTATCTGAATGACTTTTTTGTATCTGATGTTTTTGATAGGCAAATTTTGAGACACAATTCAAAGTTTTGACGTGATCTTTGATCTCTTAATTTTAAACGGCCATAACTGTCGAATTTCCTGAGCCCCGGATTTAATTTAAAAAGTATGTTGTGCATATTACTTAGGTTCGTGTTTGAAAATTTGCCTATCAAAAAACATCAGAAATAAAAAAAAAAGAAAATCAGATACAAATAAGTCATTCAGACACAAAAAGAAGTCATTCAGATACAAAGAAAAGTTATGCCCGGCTACAACATACTTTTTATAGAACTCAGAATGCTGAAAATGTACCTATGGTTCATGTCTGAAAAGCGAGGGACGACTGAATGTGCGCCGCTGACAGTTTGAGTCACTTTAAAAGTGCGGCAATTTGAATGGGTATTTTTTGGTTAAAACCCAAATTCGGTGAAATTTGGCCCGTGTGATATGCTGAGAGGAGGTCAAATAAGGGCTAGTGTGCGGCACATCGAAAAGACAACACAAAGGTTAGAGCGCAGAGAATGTCTTTGTCTGCCCGGTTATTTCCCACTTCCTCTGTAAAGCAGTGGGAAATAACCGGGCAGACAAAGACATTCTCTGCGCTCTAACCTTTGCGTTGTCTTTTCGGTGTGCCGCACACTAGCCCTTATTTGACCTCCTCTCAGCATATCACACGGGCCAAATTTCACCGAATTTGGGTTTTAACCAAAAAATACCCATTGAAATTGCCGCCCTTTTTGTTACCTGTTTACTTGTCTACTTGGGGCTGGCGTAGATCCAGTCGTCCCTCGCTTTTCAGACATGAACCATAAGTTACCACAGATTAAAGGTCACGAGGGTCAATCATACTGATCCGTCAAAAATTGTGTCGTTTTTTCCAATTTATACTGTTTTAAAGTTTCCAGAAGAAAATTATTTAGCCGTGCAATGGTCGCCTTTCGGTACACATTATTTAGACCAAAGCGACTGCCAGTTCCTTATAAGGGCATTCGGCTTTCGAAGGCTTATCTTAAACTTAAGCGTCCACAATTTAACCAGTTCAAGGGTGTTAAATTCGGCGCAAGGAAAACTTTCTTCCTTTGGGTGTTTCATACATTTTCTAAGCTTACCTTGGAACCAACGGGCTCAATTCGCTTGAGGTTCTGCTCAGAAATATATTCGGCTGAAAGAGAAAATGTACTTTCACAAAAGATAATATACTGTAACATCGTCCAACTTTTTAAAGAAATTATTACCGTTAATTCTATTTGAACCCGCTTTAACACAATCTTTAAAAAATGTTTACAAAAAGTTCTGGGAAATTGTATTTTTGAAGCAAAAAATAAAAGTTTCATGAAAGTTTTTTTGAAAATATAAATTCACGACAAATTTTCGTTTTCTTTAATTTTCCAATGCTTTCAACAATTTGAATGGAATTGAACAGAATTTTTTCGTATATTGAAAAATTTATATAAAATTAGTGAAACATAGTCCAATAAATGCAGTTTTGGGCTTGGTCGGTCAAGCCAAAAATTTTTAATTGGCGCTAATAAAATTTAACTTAAATTTAAAATTTTAGAAATTGAGCAAATATAATATTTTCGAATAAACATAGACTATTATAAAAACAGTAAATCAAGCAAACTTACAGCCGGGATGAAGCGCTGAAGGAGAGAAAAGTGATTTAACAGATTGGTCCATTGTTGCCATTTCCTAAAAGTAAATTTCTGCTCAAATTTTTAAACGACAAATTTAGAAGAAACCTGATCGATTTTTCGCAAGCGCGGAGCCACGAGACCATTGAAATTTCTCGACAGAAGCATCAGATCGATTATGTCGTCGTTCGGAAGAAAATTTGTCATGTCGTAGAATATTTCGTTGGGAAGAGAGGCCATGTTGACCGTTCAATAACAATTAGAACTACACCAACTAGATCTTTAATTTGGACATAGGAAAAAGGGACTGTTGACAAATGAATGAATTTTTGGCGCCAAAAGTAACAATGCGGCAGAACGTGAATAATTCAAATTGGTAAATTGAGTCATTCACATTCTGCACTTTAAATGGTGTCCGTATTAAAGTATAAAAAACTAGCCAAGTTTATCACGAATCTGCCAATCGGTTGACTTGGTAGCAATATTTTGGAACATTTCTTTGTAGAACATATATTCTAGCGGCCACAGGAAGGGATAAGTGAAATTTATGGCTAATACCCAAAATGTTGGGGTTGGAGAAATAGAGGAAAGGAATAGTGCAAGGGGCACTGCGAGCAGAAAAAATCTCATTGCGGCCCTTTCCCAACATTTCGACTCCCCTACGTGGACACATGTTGGGTATGGCCAAGCTCCAGCCCAGAATTTGTGCAACCATATATATAGGGATTTAGTAGCCTCCAAATAGTAATCCCCAAATAAGGGTATTACTAAAGATAAATATCAACTCGAAAAAACTGGATCTAAGATCAGGCCAATAATTTTCATCAGCCCGATTAAGGCCCCAATCTTGACAAAAAAAGTAGTAACCGAATGCAATTAAATTACGCTCCAACTTTTCGTCTACTTTATAACACAAAAAGCAAAAACTCGGCGACCCATGAGAAAAACAGGATTTTCAACAAGAAAATGTGTTTTCCAGACCATTTTGGATCGTTGACTTTTCCGCGATCTGTGATATGGAATTGATGTGAGATTGGGGTGAGCGTATTACAGAATCATTATGTAGAGAAAATTGTGGCCGTCATCATAATAACCCTATCATCATATCACTATCAAACCGGATGAGGGCCAATGACGCCTTTATGAAAGATATAAGCATTCGAAATTACCAAAAAATCCCCTAAGATGTTACAGTCACCCTTTGAGGATACGAATTTTTCTCAGAATTTCCATAAAGTAATGGACATTTACTAGGCATCGGCGAGGCCGGATCCAGATCTCCTTTCACTGTCTGCACAAAGTCTATAATTAAACCATTGCTTTGGTTATCACACTATATTTTTATCTCTCTTTCTTTATAAAAAATATTATGGCGCTGCGCAGAATACAGGGTGAGCCAAAAAAAAAGGAAATTTCTTAAAATGCATGTAAAATGGAGATATTGAAGCGATATGGCAAACGGTTTTCTGTATATTGCTCAGAAGACTTGTAGCTGTCTAACAAAAAAAAGATCACCACGAAATCATGTCGGAAACCTAAAATTATGATGGGTCAAAAATCGTAAAAATCGCGTTTTTTGCTGGGTTTTTTGCAGTAAAACTGAAAAGTCGCGAACCCAGTGCCATAATATTTTCACAAAGAAAGAGAGATAGAAACATAATGTGAAAACCAAAAGCAATGATTTAACATAAGCTTTGTGCAGTGAAAGGAGATTCGGATCCGGACTCGCAGATGCCATTTATATCCACGACGAATAAAATAATGAAGACTAAACTAATTTTCTTTATATCGACTTTCAATTTCTGTTGCCAGACTGAAATTTATGTGTTAACAAAATTTTAGTTACAAACAAACAAAGGAATGGTTTACAATCATTGGGGTCGTTTTCACTGATTTTAAATTTGTTTGAATGGAAGGATGGACGACCAGTTTTCAATTTCCATTGGAGAAGCTATTCCTTTTTCTTCATGTGTACCGCCAATTTGTAGCTTACGTTATTTGCCGACACACGAATGTCCTTTTTATCCAGTTCGTTTATGGGAATTGTTATTGGCACAGTAGGATTGGTTGTTTGTGCGTACGAAAAGTCGGCGTGTGAAAATTCATACTGGCTTGAATCAGTCCAATATTTCGACTTAGCAACTTTTGTCTTTGCTTGCTCCACAATACTTCTAACGCTATGTTGCTCTATTGAAATTTTCGCGGTTTCCTCTACAGGTACGCCGACCGATCCATCGGCAACTATACTTACCGTCACATCTCTCTCCCCCGTCGCTTTTGCATCTAAAGTTTTTCTTTTATTTGCTAAGGAATGTATTACAGGAATTTTAATGAGCAAGCCGATTTCGGAGCAGACAATTTTTTGCATTCTAACTGCTTAGATGTAACACCTCGTCATTATGAAGTATTAGGTTGTGTAATAAGTTTCCGCAAAAATTTTTAAATGAACGATATTTTGTCCCAAACGGAAATTCTTTTATACAGTATTGTTCGTTATGATCTTAGCTATCATTTGCATATACACTTTCACATTCATTCAGCACTATGGAAAAAAATAGAGGCGTTATTCGAGAACTACTCAAATACGAGTTTGAGCTGGGTCACTCCGTAAAAGAGGCCATAGAAAACATCAATCGAGCCAAGGGAGTCGGAACTGTGGCACAAAGAACAGCTTATGAATGGTTCTCAAAGTTCAAAAAGAACCAAACGGATACCGCGGACAAAAAACGGTCAGGACGCCCTCGAGAAGTCGACAGAGCCGCTGTCGTCAACGCTCAGAAATTCAAACCCCCAAAAATCACACTTTTTGACGCGATTTCTAAAATCTGATTGCATATTCGGAATCAGCGTATCCGAAAACCCCTAAAACCACTCACACCAGAATGATATCGGCGGTTTAAAAAAAATTCGATTTTTTTCATTCTAAAACCATAGGGGGGAACCACATGGATCTGAAAAAAATCGAAAAAATTTTTTTGTGATATATCAGCAAAATTTCTGTCCAGAATAACTGAGAATACCTAGATTATTAGCTTTGTGAAGTTTTATGCAACTTTTGTTTAATAAAAAGTTGATTTAAAAATTTTTGCGGAAACTTATTACACAACCTAATAATAGAAATATCTAGAATTTTTGGACATTTTTGAAGATTTTAAATGACGATTTTTTGTTACTCATCTTCCAAGCCATGCCTCCATTTAAAAATTCACCCTCTCGGAATCTAATATTTGGGGTATCCTAAAACCCTGAAGCTACAATGGCGATTGATGAGCGATTTGCGAGCTAACCCATTTAGGTCTATGATCGGTCTGTTTCTGAGTAAATTATTACGTTTCAGGGTCTGTTTAACATGAATTTTTATATTTTTGAGGCGCATTTTTGTGGAAAATAGCTCAAAACCCAGTGCCGGTTGAACTAGACAATGTGCCACATTTTGAAGTATTTTCCGAGTGCGAGAGGGTTCTTAGGGTTGCTAATTCTCTGTTCATCAGGTTTTGGGACAAAAAAGACGACATCATTAGGCTAGAGTGCTAGAGAACTCTTAGGGGATGGAGAAATGAATTTGACAATTGATTCTCTTTCCATCTGCCCATCTCATGTGTTTAAAATTGAGAATAAATTTTAAAGTTTGTATCTGTGTACTAAATGCGCTACTGGCGAGCCAGTCCGTGTGAGGGAACTTTGAGCAGGTATACATGTAAATTTTAATAGGACTACCTTAGGGGTCACACGGAACTAATTTTGAAGTATTTTCCTTAAAAATGCACGTTTTTCAAAAATTGTCTTTGTAAACCCACCCTGAAATGCAGGAATTAGTGGTCAATAACAGACGGATCATATGCCAAAATAGGCTAACTCGCAATTCATTCATCAATCATGAATCGCTATTGTAGAAACAAAAAATTTTCCGTAATTTAATTTAATGTAATATTAATTTAGTGTATTTTCTGTGCCGATACCACTTTTTTTAATATCGAGCAATCGTTTCTAATTAAAGCTAAGAATGGAGCTACGAACTGAGTAAAACTAATTTAGGCTAATTGTTACACCCTAATCCTAGATTGAAGTGAAGCCACTGCACTATATTTAAACTTAAGACAAACTATGAACTTATCACACAATGTAAACATTGTGAGTTTCGCGATCAGGAGGGCTCTTATTAAGAAAAAATCTATTAAGTCTATAGTATTCAGTCAAAAAATATACTGACCTTTTACCAACAGCGCCACAATCATGAGTATAAAACTTGCAGTTCTAACGGACATTGTAATGTAAAGCTAAGAAATTTTTACTAGAGTAACGAATGAGGAATTTTCTACTGACAAAATAACAAAATCTCAATACCACCATGGATTTTAAGTATCCTTAGGGAAATTCGGCAGACACTTGGATGGGACACGTAGGCATTAGCTGTCGTATGCTTACGGACAAAAAATCGAATGCTGTACCTTGAAGCCTGACCTCACAAGCTGACCCCCAACTGGGGGTAAATACGTGCTCGAACTTTCAGCTCGCCAGACGACAGGCTGTTCAGCGAGAGAGCTATTTTTTCCGTAGTGGCAGACAGTTAGGTATGCTAGAGATCAAGCATCTTTGGCCGCCTAGAAGCAAGCACACAAGATTGAGAAAACACGTAAGCTAGAGCCGTTATCTCTCTCCTAGAGCGGTAAAATCTGGGAAGTACACAAATATGGAGCCTCTGTTCTGTGCGTCCCACAAAGTGCTCTCACCGTCTGCTTAGAAATGTCTATGTGAAAAAGTGCTGTCAAACAGATATGCGGCGAAATCAGACCACAGGCTGGGTTATGCGATAGGTATGGTTCTGGAATAGGTTCGCGTCTTGATAGTGTCTCCAGCCGGTATATTCATCAAGCTCAATAACGGAGATGGGAAGAGATATGGTAATAATTTTAGCAAAATTTTGAATTTGCGCCATGTTCCTGAAAATTGTTAGGCAAAAACTAATAAATGATATAAAATTACAGAGACAAATGTTCCTTGGAATCTGTGCTCCGCAAACAGATGCCCATACACCGTGGAAGATGTTCCTAATCACGTGGGCCATACATACACCATTGGAGTTACGGAATACTATTATGGAAATAACAATGTTACGGACCCCAATTATGGAAAAAATAAAAGAGATCGTCACAATCATGTGGTATGTTTGAGAAGCATTTTTCTATTCATACTGATCAACAGGTTATGCTTTGGTCAGATACCTTGGTACCGGCCCAGGCTCTATATATCTGGCCCAACTTCGGCGGTTGGCTTGGTAGAATAAGACTTCGGTCCGCCGCACTAACCCTTGAGCTAGTGTGATCTTATAATTCGCTTACATCCGACATTTTTAGGTGTGGTCAACAGAAACAGCAGTATTGAAACCAGGAGAAAACAAACAGGATATAAGGTACGATAAAGCGCTATCGAGCGTTACTCTAGTGGTGCTGAGTCCTGTGCCAACAACAGCGTCAGCAGTTATTCCACCGGCAACAACATCGAATGTAGCTCCGCCAGCATCGACGTCGCCGGTGATTCCTCCAGTACCTGCATCAACGTCGCCAGTTATACCTGCCGTAGCCGCATCGACGTCGCCAGTGGTTCCGCCAATACCTGCGGCAACATCTGCCGTGGTCCCGCCAGTGCCTGCGCCCACATCTGCCGTGATTCCTCCAGTACCTGCGCCCACATCTGCCGTGGTTCCTCCAGTACCTGCGGCAACATCTGCCGTGGTTCCTCCAGTACCTGCGGCAACATCTGCCGTGGTTCCTCCAGTACCTGCGGCAACACCTGCCGTGGTTCCACCAGTACCTGCGGCAACATCTGCCGTGGTTCCTCCAGTGCCTGCGGCAACATCTGCCGTGGTTCCGCCAGTACCTGCGGCAACATCTGCCGTGGTGACTCAGGTACCTGCGGCAACATCTGCCGTGGTGACTCAGGTACCTGCGGCAACATCTGCCGTGGTTCCAGCAGCGACATCAAAGATAACTGTTGAAGGAAAATTGCGCGTTAATTTAACCGACGAAATTCCCAAACCGGATGGCATTATGCTCTACCTACAAATAGAAGGACAGGAGACATTACACTGTAATAGTTTTGGTTGTAAAATTTAAAGAGACTTCAATACATAATTTCCAATAAAATATTGAGTGCGATTCCGTACCTTTGCTCAAAACGTTAAAAGTACAGAAACAATTCGATAGGCAAAACCATCGCTTTATGAGTTCAAAAATTTTGATTTGTAGTATAAGTGAAAATTTTAGTGACATCATACCATTGGCCTTCTGCGTGCCCTGGAGACAAGTGCCAGTACTCCATAAAAGATGTCATTGCTTCTGTCAGTAAGAAGTACTATATTGGTGTTAGTCTCTACTACTCTCCTTTTGGCAGCAACCGTGGAAAGCCAAATAAACAGGTAAGTAATGATGAAACTATCTATTCTTATCTATGAAGAATGACATACACAAATATAATTTTAGGCCTGGTCGAAAGTGATAACTGTTTTGAAAGATGGAGAGAACAAAGAAGACATTATGTACTATCCAGCAATGCCTGACGTTGTTTGTATGAACTGCTAGCACTTTATCATTGTCGCTAGACTTCTAGAAGAAGAAAAGAAGAATGAAACCGGAATATATGTGAAAATATTTGTTCTGGTACCACAACGTATAAATCATCACCTCATTACTGTATTACGTTTAGTAAATAAATTTTATAAAAGATTATTTACTTTATTATTTGTTTTGCTAGCAATCTATTCACCGACAAGTAAATTAAGCAAGCGTTGAATATTTGCAAAAATTTGGAGAAATGTGTTTTGGATGGACAATAGTTTCTTTGCACCATTCCTCATTTTTAAAGTTTTTTCAAAAATCCATGGCCAAAAACAACTATTGCGTTTTTGCAATATATAAAATATGTTTTTGACGGAAAATATATGGCCAATTTTTAATGGCTGTAACGATTGCAAAATAATTTATTCAACTTTCATGCACTACGACCAATCTAGTAACATTACATTTCTCACATTTCTGAATAATCGTAATAATGACCGGATCACCACGACTAACAGTAAAATAACAGTTAAAATGACTGCAATACTGAGAGAGATCACATGTAAACTATAATACACAGGGTTTCCATCGACTCGGCTCCAAAAATAAGAACATTTGCCTCAAAAACTAAGATTTCGGGGTCAAAAATAAGAACATTTTTATAATTTTTCAAACCATAGGGTCCCCCCTATGGTTTTTTAGCAAAAATTTTTTCCAAGTGCATTCTTAGGGGTGCATTTTTTCAAATTTTTAAAATTCGCGCCGAAACTATAATGCCAATATTTTATTCTGCATGAATGAAAAAATAGCGCCGCAGGCGAAAATTTTTCAATTTTAGGCGATATTCATAAAAATTTGTACTATTTTTAAAAATACTTGGAGAAAAATGGCATCCAAATAGCGCCGCAGGCGAAAATTTTTAGGAAAGATGTACTTGTATTTCAAAAATTCCCATTTGGAAATGGATATTGCGTGAAATAAGAACAAAATAAGAACATTGGCCAAAAATAAGAACAAATCTTAGAAATAAGAACAAATGGAAACCCTGATAATACATAAACAGGATCATATAGATCGTACGAATCGGGAATTCGTTCAAATTTGACCCACTTCACAAACATTTCTTTCGGTTTGAATGTATGGTTGAGATGTTCCTGGCATCCAAAATCTTTAGCAGAACAACAAATCGATAATTGCTGACTCCCACAGCGCTTGGCGCTTTGGCCGCGGAATAGAAGGAATAGACGAACGAATAGAAGGAATAGAACGAATAGAACGCTCTAAAATAGAACGAATAGAACGCGCCTTTGCCTGATTCAAAATGGCGGCGTGTTGTTCTGCTAAAGATTTTGGATGCCAGGAACATCTCAACCATAGCAAAGTTTCTTTTGGAGCAGCTGAAGTTTTAATTTTTGAATCGGATAAAAAATTTTGCTGCATAATTTTTAGAGTTACTTTTGCGTTTTGTAAATATTCTGGCCAATGCAAGCCGTTTTCTAGGGCATCGATTGTTTTTGAGCCACAATTCTCCAAATTAAGGTAAAGAATGTCCACGTACACTCAAATTTTCCTTTGGTTTATTGTGACGGCGTTGATAAACTGGTCACGATATAATGCTTCGTCTACGCAAGCATTGATTCTGGACTGGGTTTTGTATTTTTCTTTTCCCTAGCCTATGTTTTACCACAGCGCTGTAGTCTCTACAGAATGGGCTGCGTTGTAAAGCAGACATGAAACGCGTCCTTTCGACAGAGACAAAGGCATACACAAACCCATTCTCATGTCTGCGCTGTAATGCTCTTTGCAGTGAAGACCAATTAATTTTATTTCATTTTGGGTTTACACAAAGAAGAACAATTCTAGAAAGAAAATCAAAGCAGCACAGCGAGCTTTGTGCAGACTGGATTTACGAAATGAGCTGCTCGCTGGGTTTTGTAGAGAGCACTGAAATACACAAAACAAAGAAGAGACAGTGATCAAACTAGAGACTGGGAAGAGAATAATACACAAAACCCATTACAGAATCCATTCTTTGCGTAGACATAGTGTAAGGGAATTCCGATCATTGGAATTCTCTCAGAGGCTGCTTCGTTCATTCCATTTAGGCCGCAGTGGTTAATAAAGGCTTAACTAGGATTGTTTTATATGTTTGCTACAAAATTTGCCCACCCTCGTAGGTGGTCTGGATTGAATGTTAGAGTTGCGGACAGGCAGACACCAACGTCGTGACTATTGAAGCAAAGTTGATAAATTTTTGTTAATGCCCAATTTTTTCCAACAGGTTGCTTTCCTATGCTATAATTTCCTCCCATCCTGAGCTTTTGGTTTGCTAAAATTTCCTTTTGATCCAACCATTTGAATGAGCACACATTAGTTGCATGGTGAAAATTTTAGAATCGCTTTTGGATTTTCAATTTTCCATATAAAAATCACATGTCGGAAAATGAGCAAATAACGAAGAATAGTGATACATTTTTAACCAATATGCGGCTTTCGCGATTCAGGACCATATATGGTGTTAAAAGTGACTGCTGCAATTCTATCAATTTATTTTTATCAAAATTATGTTTGGTGAAAATTTGCTTTTATTTGACAATTTTCTCGAAAAGTATGGAAAAAGTCGTTTTTGATACTGATAAACAATAATAGCTATAAAATACATACCTAAAGAGGCTAAATTAACTATTTTGCATATTTTTTTGTCAAATTTAGCCTTTTTAGTTAAATTTGCACCAAAAGGTAAACTAAGCGGAATATTATCACCTATTTCACAGGCATTTACATAGAGTCATTTCTCCCGGCTCTGTATAATAATAAAAATGACTAATGCGCCAACTATTTGGCGCGAATTCAAATTAATTTTGCTTTTAGTTTGTTTGTATTTCAATTTTAAACCCATTTTTTTGGATTTCCATTTGGTGCGTGACGTATGTTTTTACGTAAAAATTTTCTATCATTTAGAATTGCCGACTTTACAGCAAGTATTGTCAGACTTTGACAATACACCGAATGAAAACTGGTCCCATAAAAAAGGCTTCCACAAGATCCTCTTTTGAGATCATTTTTATTTTCCAAAGATCACCTTTATTCAAAAACAGACATCTTTTTCTGAGTTGGGATTTTTGCACTCTTAAACAATTGTTTTCTCTGCTACAGGCAATCTTAATGTCAGATGTTTTGGTAGGTGTTTCCTATGTGATTACTACCAGGTGGCGAACTAATTCCGCGGAAAAAGATCGTTATCTATTTTTTAAATTTTGAATTTTGCCGCTCGTTGGCGTTTCGTTTCCCTTATATTTTTTAGCAAACGGAAGTGAGGTAAAGCAGTCTCGATGCTTTTTAAGGTGTTTAAGATGATATTGAGATAGCAAAATATGTGACATAATCATAATAAAGCTGACATAAAGCCAATACTGATAAACGGCATAAAAATATCCTCAAAATGATTGATTTGTCGATGGTTTGAATACATTTTACTTTTATTTCAATGCATTTTTGGCTTTATGTCAGCTTTATTATGATTATGTCACATATTTTGCTATCTCAATATCATCTTAAACACCTTAAAAAGCATCGAGACTGCTTTACCTCACTTCCGTTTGCTAAAAAATATAAGGGAAACGAAACGCCAACGAGCGGCAAAATTCAAAATTTAAAAAATAGATAACGATCTTTTTCCGCGGAATTAGTTCGCCACCTGGTATTTATACACCGAACATTCTCGATTTCGATCAAAGTTCATTTTGTTCAACAAAACAATTTGCTACATTGCATTTTAAAGGTTTTCAGCTATCAAAATCGGAGATCACTCCCTCGAAATTGTTTACAACGATCTTGGTTTAAGCCGGCCTCTTCACTATCTTCTCCCTCTTACTCTCTCTATCCCTCATACTCTCTATCTCTTTCTCACCTTTCTTTAAAGGTGATAGCGGTGACTTTAAAAGAAAGAAAGCTGAGAGCGAACGGAAGGATCGACTTAAGAAGACAAATGACCTTGTTTATAGTGCAAGAGTCATGATCTTTGATATAACCAGAGATCCTTGATATGACTAGAGTATAAAAGGCCGTCGCAAAGTGCGTTAGTAAGCCGCTCTGTAAAAGTTGATACTCAGTTGCATCCTATTCAAATCACCATGACTCGCGCCACCGTTAACTTTCTCCTTGTTTGCGTGGTTCTCTTCTCCGTGGTTGCACTCAACGTTGGTAAGTGATCTTTGGATTGAAAATTTTGTGAAAATGCATATTTTTTCCTGATTTTCCGATAGGCAAAAGAAGGTTGGAAAATTTCCTCCGGCAAATTTCCCCTGTGTCATTTTATACCATAATTTTTTTCTAGAGCATTCTGGAATTATGAGTATGGTCAGAAATACAGAGATAAGCTTAGATGCAGAGCTATCGCTTGAGCCGATATCCGCCGAATCAAGATGTATCATATTCGTGATCTAACTAAAAATTTTTATCCAAATTTTTAGTTTTTGGCCAAAAACGTAAGATAAAAATGCACGATCTCGAATGCAACATGTTGAAATTCGGCGTTTATTGACTCAATCGATAGCCTGAGTCTAAGCTATCGTTTGAGCCTCTCATCTCATAAAAAAGTGTAAAAGGGCAAATTTATCGGATCCCATAACAAAAATGGCTTATTTAAGCAAAAAGAAGTCAAATCTACGCCTAGGTAAATGAGTTTCTTTATCCCAGATCGAGTCCCGCCACAGAATACATACATCCCGCCATAGAATAAAAAACTGTCATAGACATAAGATACCGTAAACTCTCTAATTTTGCCCCCCTAGGAGCTCGGTTGAATAATTATACCCCCTCCAATTTCCATTCATTTTGTATGGATTTTTGGACGCACTAATTTAACCCCTCTAATTTTGCACCTCTATAGCTCGGTTGAATAATTATACCCCGGGGTTAAATTAGGTAGTTTACAGTACTAATATTTTAAATTTAAAATTTGACTCTAAAGATGTGCAAATAAAATTACTATAAAAACTATAAATTTTATCGGATTCAATTTGATATTTTAGAGGGCTGTCAAACGGAAAAAGAATGTGGAAAGAATCAAGCCTGCGTTTTTGGATCGTGCATGACACCAGAAGATAACTGTAAATCGGACTCTGATTGTTCCGGCATTGATTGCAAAAATTATGGTCGTTGCAAATGCACTTTCGGGCAATGCTCTTAGAAGGCCGAAAGTAAAAATCTTATAAGGAAATATTTTTCACATCAGAAAGAATCTTGCATTTATTTATAGCCAATATTTGTCAGTAAAATTGTCTTAATAAACTTTTGTAGGTGTCAATACAATACAGAAAAATCGAGATCGAGGCCAGATTGTGGCCAGAAATGTAAAAAACCTTCTGTTTGAATGATTTCTCTGAATGAGAAAATATTCAATTTGTTTTTTTAATTTCCGCCAAAATTAAGAAAAATTTTTTCTCGTTTCTTTGAAGATCCCGAAAAGAAATTTTTGGTCATGGAAAGAAAATAGGGTTTATTTATAGGAATAGACAGCGAATTTGAATAAGGTGGTGAATATATTAGGACAAATATGGTATTCGTCATTTACTCATCACATATTCTTCGATCTTCAGAACAATGGATTTTTCGGTCGGATTTATGAAACTTTTGATCATCAATTTTGCGACAATATCTGCATTTCGATATTCAAAACTTCAATTTTATTACTTGCCAAAAATCTGCTCTCATGTTTTAATTTTACATAAAAATACCTAATAAATATAACGAGTTTTTATGTAAAGTCGAAGTGCAAAATTGTTTTTTGAAATTACGTTTTTTGAAAATCCAGTTAAAGCAGGTACACTTTCCCACTAAAGGAATTGATTCACACTGTGAACAACATTCAGTTCTTCTCTTTACGCCTACCCTTTGCCAAGGATTTGTATTGATGGCGCTAATTTGAATTAATTTTTCCGATGCCATCGAGTACTCGGCGACGAAGTCTTGCTAGAACAGCCGACTATATGAACACTGCTAGGACATTACGATACACAAACGTTCCAAATGAAGTAGAAATTTTCCTTCCAATAATGCCATTTCCATACCAAATTTAGAATGAGGGTACGAATGCAGCAAAAAGTTGGAGAAACTCTTTAAAATGGCAAATTTTGGCCCAGAAATGGCATTTTTGGCATCTTTTGGAAACCCGCTTTGCGGTGATCTCCATGGGTCTGTGATACCCCATTTGATGGGTCTCGGCGAGTTATTGACCGGATTGAAACATGACATTTTTGGCAAAAAAAGTGGCATCCTTATGGTCCGAATGCTCCGCATTCTTAAGCCGAAGGTATTTTGAGGGTCGAAGGCCCAACCATCTCGAAGGCCGCAAGCCCGAAATAATTTTAAGCCTTACTCCGGAACAAACCTTCTATGATAAATTTCAGCGCCTGAGGCGTCAGATCAAGCAAGTTGCAAAGTATTCCCACAAATTTATTACAATATTAAAGTTTTTTTCCGCTGACATATGAATCTTCCTTATTTATACAAGTAAAAATGTTTATAGAATAACGTAAACATGTATTTACAAAAGACGGATAACAAACAATAACACTTGAAAGCAAAGGAATGAATCAATGGGAGGAGTAGAATTTAGGTATGAGTCAATGAAACATGTGGAGATTTATATCCTGTGATTAAATTATTTTTTCTCGTCACATATAAAAATATAACGGAACGTATTAGTCATGACATTACTCTTCAAATGACTCGGATCTCACAGAAGGCACTAGTTGTGACATTGATGAAAAAGTTGTAGAGCCAAGCTACCGAGTTGTTCTGGATGACGAGCTCTCAAATGAGGGCATTTCCCGCTTGCAGGATATTCGGGATATGGGTATCCACAGTAACTGCAGGTCCCTGAAATTGTTAAAATTATTAATTTTTACGTTAATTATTGAAGTCATCGTGGAAAAATTAATACACCATACTGGGAACGGAATTTGTAAATAAGCATTTTTTTCAGAAAGATTTTAGCCAACCAGTTGGAAACAACGTTTTGGATAGTATTTTACACCAGTGTTTTCTGATCGGCTGTATGGACCGATGCCAAAAAGCTCAATGCACTTTTCCTATGCTCAGGCTACCAGTTTGTCAGTTTTTGTGCGGCAATTGAATTGGGTAATTTTTGGTTAAAATCCTATGTTGAGAGGAGGTCAAAAGAGGGCTAGTTTTCGGCACTACGAAAAGACAACACAAAATGTTTAAGCGTAGAGAATGTCTGTGTCTGCTGGTTACTTCCCACTTCCTTTGGGAAAAAACGCGTTTAGTTTTTGGGTATCGGTCCATATACGTCAATTTTTTAATATGTTCTGTCTACACCGTTTTTTTATTAGGACGATTATAAGTTACTTTTTAAAACTATATATTTTTGGCAAATTTATAGTTATTCAAAATATAGCTTTTATAAAACTTTTTAATTAAATGTCAAGTTGAAGTTAAAAATCAAGTCGACCTGGCCCATGGTGGGGAAATAGCCTAATTTCCCCACCATGACCTGGCCCATATTTTTCAATCATCCATTCAAATTTTTTGACTTACACCAATCTCCTCCTGCTTCTGCTGTCATATAAAAAATTGCAGAAAGTAATACGGCAACATAGATGACGTGACGAATATTCAGCATGACGTTTGAAACCAGATAAGGCGGACTTGTTACTTGTATCTATAAGGATAAATATAAAACAATATACTGTCAAACCCCGACAGACGCGTCTCGGAACCGGGTCCATAGGCGATTGTTATCGGGACGACTGTTAACGGGGTTTTAATGTATATGTTCCAGTTAATCTAGACGATAATCAATTAATCTTGGATTTCTGGCCCGATTTTTAAACCATTGGGCCAAGTGCAAAAAATTGGTCCCGACACGAAAAGCTGAGGGGTACGATAGTACCCGTGCCTGTGTTTAATTTACCGGTCCGGTTTCCCGGGAGCGAGGCGGATTCTGGCCAAAACGTGGTCCGGGCCATAAACTCAAGATTAATAATACAACATATAAATATAACAAGTAATAGTAGAAAGTTAACATCCTAGGGCTGTTATTTTCAAGTATGATCCGATTTTGGTTAATTTTTTCAAAGTTTTGTAGTAATTTACAAGTTCCTGCTCCTCCTTAGAATCATGGCCCGTAACCACTTGGCCTAGATCGTCGCCCGGCATTGAATTAAACCCTGGGTTCTAGATAAACGGATCATAAATTATACAAGAAAACTTTTCTAGGTTCATATTTTTGAGATTTGATTCGACGATCAAGGATATCATTTAATAAAAATGTTAATAACAATAATAATTGAAGAAATTTTCGTAAAAGTTTTCAGAAAAATTCACTGATAATTAGACAGTTCCGGAGCCGGAGTTA
The DNA here is from genome assembly GCA_022814885.1 of Ditylenchus destructor. Lineage (NCBI taxonomy): Eukaryota > Metazoa > Nematoda > Chromadorea > Rhabditida > Anguinidae > Ditylenchus > Ditylenchus destructor. Next base: position 99,722 of record JAKKPZ010000176.1, read on the forward strand.
GCTATTTCTGAGATTAGTACATTGAAAAGGTAATAAAAAAGTAACCTAACTACTAAAAATATTAATCAAGTTACCACTTTTAACTTTATACCGAAATTTAATTAACCAAAATAAGCTAAGAAGCAAAAGAATTTATGACAGGACAATACAAAATATCACTTTAACTATTTACTATATATTCGTTTCACGCTTCCAGAAACCTCACGCGCCATTTTCAAAATAAAAATGTATATCGGGAAATAGATATAAATGTATACCTCGTGAGGTCCCGTTTTGACTACCAATTCCAGCGGGGATACAGATAGATACGAGTCCCGACAGTTACGGTGAATCAGATACATATAAAATTTCCACAAATTTCAAAAATGAAAAGACTTTAAGGAAGTAAAAATAAACGCCCACCGTTAGGATCAAATTTTTACTTTGTAGTTTCTTACATCGTGTGCCAGGTGGCAATACATACCACCAGGTGTCAGAAACCGCTCGTTGGTTGCTCGCAGGTGCGGTGAGGAGAGAAAATTTCTAAAATATTTAGATATATTCTAGAAATGTTTTTCGTTAAGAATCCCTCATTTTAGAAAATTTCATGCATCAATGAGCAATGTGTATTGATACGTGACACCATAGATATCTGGAAAAATATCCATCTTCCCAGCTATCTAGCGTTGCTCATACACACATTACCTCACGAGATTGGCATGGTGCCAGAAACCAACGCGGAATAGGAAATTTTTTGGTAAACAACATTTTTCCTTTGAGAAAACTCATTTCATCTCAATACCAATCACTATGCATTGGCGTCTGACATCATAGCAATGCCAGATGGGTGGGAAGATGGACATTTTGCCAGATACATATGGTGTCACGTATCAATGCGCAGTGCTCATTGATGAATGAAATTTTCTAAAATGAACGATTCTTTACCAAAAATATTTTTAGAATAATTCTAGAAATTCTTTCTCCTCACCGCATCCTTGATTGAAAATAAAACGGGCAACTATGCATTGAGGTATGGCACCTGGTGGGATGCGCAGCTACCTGGCATGCGGTAAAGGTAGATACACGGTTGATATGCGATGCCTGATTTACTTCCTCAATCTCATTTTGTTTTTAGAAAATCGCGCGTGGGTTTTGTTGAACTGGAATTTGTTTTTATTTTACCCCAATTAATTGACGAGTGTCTTATTGTTTCGTAAGATTTTTTCGAAGTCATTTTTCTCCGATTTTTTTCTCCGTGCAGAGTTGATTTGCCAACATTGCCCAAGGTACCATATTGGTATCTCATCATGTGAAGGCGAATTCGTCCGAACCTTACAACCCCCAATCAGGTCCAGAGGGTTAAGCCCTGTAAACGATTTACTAGTAGGAAATTGCCGAGGATCCCGGCAATTCGGATCAGTTTGCCCTAGGGATGTGCAATGTGAACCTTGTGAACCCTATTTTCAATTCAACCCTGTTCTCGACTAAACTTAGCCTATTTTTTGGCTAGATAACTAAAATCTGATGTAGAGCCATTATAAAGCAAAATTACTAATCAAGTGGAGAAACAAATAACATATTCAGAATCTACACAAAAAACTGACATAAGACCTACAGCAGATTTTAATTATCTAGCCAAAAAATGGGCTAAATCGATGGGCCGTTAGGAGAAATTTTTAGAATTATTTTGGAACAAAAATATTTGTTCCAGGAGGCTTGAAAGCCTCCAAAATCGTTTCTTTAGAGAATTTTTCTCATCACTGTGAGACATATCAATCTCTGTTTGGAAAAAATTCCAATGCATTTGATTAAAAATATTACGACGTTTTGCCCAAAAAGGAAATTTCAGCAGTTTTGATTTTTAGGACAAATGTTTTGTTTTGTTTCTTTTAAGTTCCATTCTCATATCATTTTTATTTCAGATCTGTTCACCGAAGACTTTGTATGGATGGCGATTATCCGGCACATGATCGACTTCACCCCCGGCAACTACATGATTCCGCTTCAAGTCCTGAGACCATACCTGACGCAGACCAAGCCCGCAATCTTGTCTCAAGCCCGTCAATCCGTCCCCAATCCAACGCCATCGGTACCCGCGAAAAAGATCTGAGCGACGAGGCACGGCGCCATAAAACAAGAGCGAGTCTCGCTGACGGCATCATAGAAGAATGTCAAGAATCTTACATTCGAGAATAAAACTTAACTATATCAAGAGCGAAATGCACCATTTATGTGTATACCTGTGCAATATTTGTTTGACAAGCAAAATTTGTGTTTTTGGTTGGTTTGTATATTTCTAACTCGTAATAATTTGTTTTGTGTAATAAAAATGCTAGGAATTTTGTGGAAATTGTAAAAATTTTTGAATGACTATAAAAGAATTTAAAATGCGTAACAAGTCGCTCTGCTGACTTATGAAGAGAATGTACGAAAACTTTAGGAAATTAGAAAGGTAGTTTAAGGCACCTTTAAATGAATAGTTAGTCAGAAAAATTCAAGAATTGTACTCAAGGGATGTGCAAACTTCCCTATATCCACTCTTACCTTAAACGCTGCTTCTGTGTCACGTTTGTCAGGATCAGGACACTTCGCCCCGGGACACTTTGGCCCTGGGACACTTCGCCCCCCATATAGAAAGTCTTCTAGCACATTCTAAGCGATTCTGAAACATTCTAGAAGCATAGAGAATGATTAAAAAACAATTTCTATCAATACAACTTTTACTAATTTATCAAAATAGTCAAGACATTTGCTGTTTTAATATAAAGCAATATGCTGGAATGCCTCTCGAGAATTTTCCCGATTTTCTTGACTATTTTGCCAAATTAGTAAAAGCTGAATTGGTGGAAATTATTTTTTAAACATTCTCTATGTTTCTAGAATGTTTCAGAATCGTTTACAATGTGCTAGAAGGCTTTTCCTATATTGGGGGGGGGGCGAATCCCGTTTGTCTGTTAACTAACCTGATGTTTTACGGCATTTCAAGCCAGAATGATGGAACCCCTGTATAGTAAATCGACCCTGCTGATCTCGAATCCGAGGTTAGATTTAAACTTTTAGCTTGAAGATTCGGGATTTGAGATTCAATTGTAGGGCACCTAAGACCAGTTGATTGTGAATTTCGCAATGGCTAAAAGCGGGGTTGTCTCTGTTATTTGTCTCTATTCCATTAAATGTGTAGGAAAGCAGCGCCTGTTTAATTTTGATGCCTAACCATTTGAAATGAGAGAGTGAAGTTGTTTATGTGTGCATCACTGCAGACAGACGGAGAATAATAATAATCTAATTCAGTTTTAGTGTATCGCTTCTGCCGTGCGTCTCTCTTATTTTGTTATCGCGCCCAAACTCGTCTAGAAAATTCTGTTGCGCATCAAAAGAGTATTTCGAAAGAAAACTCAGCAAATATTAAGGCGTCATAAACTTGTTATATAGAGGAAGGGCTTTTGGTGCAGTTGATTTGTTCCGCTTTATTAGTTTCTCTTTATAATATATTATATCGACATTGGATTCGATTATTTTTCATGGATTCTTTCGAAAAAAATAATTGTAAACTTTTTTCATCAAAAGGGGTACCAAGAGGGCACAAAAGTTGTCAAAAATTTTATTTTTTGAAATCCTTGGTAACATCGTTATTCTAGAGTTTTAGCGTTATCTGAATCCGTCTTTGTTTTTGTCAGTTTTTATATAAAAATAATGGAAAGTGCGATTTTTGCACTTAATTAAATTTTGCCACGTATTCAGATTTTGAAATGATTGTCTTTCATATTGAGAACACTAGCTCCAGGGACTCCCTCTGGGAGTCTCGTTAAATATAATGAAGTGGAAATGAATTATAATTTTGTGAGGTATTAGTGGCAACACCTGTCACGACGTGAACTTTCCTCAATTAGACAGGCATTTTGGGTTTTTTCAGCTCACCCCGGGTTTGTATGTTTCCTTAGAAATACACAAAAACCTTGAACCAACAAAATCAATCGAGACAACAAATCGAGATCAACAAAATCAAAACAATCGAGACTTTATGTGTTTAGTGCTCGTGCTTTTTAAAGTATGCCAATTTTTAAACTTTAATAACGTTTGATTTCATAATTTAAGTTAATTATAACTTATTTTGCTACTTTTAGATCCAAGGAGCCACGTCTGTATTCTACGCACATATGGAACTCAAAGACGAAACTTGGCCATTCTTCCAATATTTCATTCGTCTCCTCATGGATCCGTTTATTTACTGTCGCTCTCTGACGATATGCTCTCTAAAAGCTTTCACCTCGTTGGCTGGAGCAATGAACCCAGATTGCGACCGATTGCAATGTCAACAGCTGAACATTCGCTTCCATGACGACGCTCAGAAATTCATTCCTTGGATAAAGAATCACCAGCGAAATTTATTGAAACTGTCAAAATTTCATTCGGAATCCCGAAATCATAAATTTCGGAAAATTCTCTGTCACTCTAACATAATGTGTGGTCATTTTTCTGTCACGATTTTCTGACCGACTAAGGCATCAAAGATCAGGTCAGGACGAACTCACTCACAGGGCTAGCTTACTGGGAGGATTTGCGCTGTCACGAAGCTGAAATTCCCCATCGATTGGAATAATGATGAAGTGTTTCTCGATTTCTTTATCACCGGGCGCCTTGTACTTGATGACGTCAATGATCATGACTAGGGTGCGGATTTCCCGGACATGTCCGGGAATGACCGGAAATGTCCGATTTTGCGACTTCTATCAATCATGTACATCAATAGGGTCCCCTATTGATTTTTTTATCAAAAATTTTTTCTGAAAATGATTTTTCATACCATTTTCCCCCCATGGTTTTTTTAGCAAAAAATTTTTTTAAGAATTTTTTGCCAAAAAACCATGGGGGACCCTATGGTTTGAAAAATCATTTTCGGAAAAAATTTTTGCCAAAAAAATCAATAGGGTCCCCCTATTGATTTAGCAATTTTACTTGTCCGAAAATGTCCGATTTTGTGTCCGAAAATGGCTTTTTTCATGTCCGGAAAATCCGCACCCTAATCATGACCTTTCAAAAGTAGTTGTCGATTTAATGCAGGTAAAAAATCTTTTTCTTGACGTCCGTCACGGCCTTCGGCCGCTCCGCTGACTCTTATGCTTTTGACACCCGCTATATCTCCCGGCCCAATGTTAGGATTGCCCTAATTGCTTTCTCTTAAGATAGGCTGTCGTTTGAGACCAAGATCAGCGAATTTCATTATCGGCCGAGAAAATTTTCCCTTTAATTGACCTATTTCAGGATAAAAATCCTGGATTTCAGAGACTAAAGATCATCGTTCCGGAAAATTTTTCGGGAATAAGTAATCCCCGCCGAGACATATCCAATGTCACCTCACTCACCCCCGAAGCTTTCTTGAAACGTGAGATACGCCGTGCTACGGACGGACCACGCTCATTCAATATTAATAGGATTATTTGGTGTGGAAGTGTGCGATAAATCATAAAACGAAAACCTATTAAGAATCCCTGTCAAGAGTACTCTGATTTCTTTGTGACTTCCCATTGATCATCCGCAATTCTCGGATTCTATGACCAAATTCTTTGACATAAAATAATGGCTCGTAATGTTTATGATAATCATAAACATCACTAAGTTGAGCCATTATAAATGTACAACTGCTCATTTACATTTGAATTATGCGTTTCGTCATCTTTTTTTTGACTTAAGACAATAGTATAATATAATACAACTTGTCATTTACATTTGTTTACATTTTAGAAGTTCACGGCTATCAATAACCACGAGTTGAGGCAATGTCAAAAACCGAGGAATTGTAGAAGAGTTGCAGTAATTAAAGCACGAGTTGTTTGGGCGAGACATAATGTCACTGAATTGTGAAGAGATAACATTGACTATTTTTTAGACAAATTCGACATCGAAAGCCTCGACATCGCTGGGAAATTCAAGAAATACGATGACATCGCTTAAAACTGAGCAGAAACAAAAATTTGGTCTCGATCACTTCGTTTTGTGTGGAAACATTTTCCTTCTGCATTTCGAGAATGGAAGCTGCTAAAGTTTTGATGGTTACTTTGCAGTCATATTTTAGGAATAATTTATGGAATATTCTAAGAAAATACACATTAATTTCTAAAGTATATTCAATTTGGTTACATTTCATTTCCAATTCGCCGAGCGTGAAGTTTTTAGTTCAAATTTTGTACATTTACTCCAACGACAACCAAATATTTTCTTTTTTCAGTTTATTGAACGCCAGATTGTGTTCTTTGATAAGGGAAAATGAGCAGTGGTGTCTGAATTGCATTAGCTCCACTCTGTCTAAATTGCGTTTGAGTTGAGACGAAATGCTCTGGAATGTTCAGAAGAGACTTGCGCTTTCTCTGTAACACTTTTCTTATAAGGAATACAACTTTTCAATACAACTTTTCATGGTTCTATTTCTATTTTACTCCTTATTAGATGTGTATAAAATTTACTTCGTGATCTCGAATTTGCTTCAATATCCATGTCAATCTCTGCATTTTCGCGGACGGACTGTTCGCTGAAATTTTCCAAGAATTGATAAAAATCAGCCGAGATTTATTGCAGTAACCGGATAGTTGAAAACACGTCAAAATTTTGTATTTTCATGTGATAATAAAATATCGGTAGATTTGTCTCAATTTTTGCGAAATATCAGTTTGATTTGGTCGGTAAATTTGCCGGCCAGTGACTTATCTCAAATCTTTGTTGTATACTTTGAGTAATTTTTCCCAGCTATCCGAATATGTGCTTAAACTGTAGCTTAGAAATGTATGCACTTGTAACAGTTATATAGGATTGAACCTTTTTAGGATTCGCTAATAATAATCCTGGTATAGTTTTTTGTGAATTTTTCAGGATTTCAGAAATGGATGCTTCCTCCTCCACGACCAATGCGCTGCCGGAGTTGATTATTGAGGTCCAGAAAAGGTAACATTTCTATAAGACAAAAGTTTTAATTTCTATGAGTTCGAAAAGTTAACTGTCAAATTTAAACAGAAATGACTCAATAACTTTTTCCCAACTCTAAATTTTTAAAGTAACTTGAACCTTTTTAGGATTCGCTAATAATAATCCTGGTATGTTTTTTGTGAAATTTTCAGGATTTCAGAAAATGGCTGCTTCCTCCTCCACGACCAATGCGCTGCCGGAGTTGATTATTGAGGTCCAGAAAAGGTAACATTTCTATAAGACAAAAGTTTTAATTTCTATGAGTTCGAAAAGTTAACTGTCAAATTTAAACAGAAATGACTCAATAACTTTTTCCCAACTCTAAATTTTTAAAGTAACTTGAACCTTTTTAGGATTCGCTAATAATAATCCTGGTATGTTTTTTGTGAAATTTTCAGGATTTCAGAAAATGGCTGCTTCCTCCTCCACGACCAATGCGCTGCCGGAGTTGATTATTGAGGTCCAGAAAAGGTAACATTTCTATAAGACAAAAGTTTTAATTTCTATGAGTTCGAAAAGTTAACTGTCAAATTTAAACAGAAATGACTCAATAACTTTTTCCCAACTCTAAATTTTTAAAGTAACTGACTTTATTGACCGTTAAAATTCAAATTGATCGCTCAGAACATCCCCAACAATGTAAAGTATTTTTCGTAGGAAACCCGAAAGAAAAATTGCTTGTATCTTTTTGACTCCAACATACTTTTGCCATCAACTATTGGTCGAATTTTTGCGCAAAGTAGTGTAAAAAAAGAAAGTCTAGTCATTTCAAGGCCAATTAAATCTTCTTACCTCTATTGGGCTGGTGATTTTCGTATATACATATAAAGCACGTATATGCGAGAATAGTACCAAATTTCTGGCCTGACCCAAAATACCGGATTTGCTGGCGAGTAGTGGAAGGACAGAGAATAAAGGGTAGAGAACTTACCGCGGGGCACTGATTATTCGGGAGTAACAAAGATCGAGAATATTTCCGGCCAAAATTTCTCTAACACTCGGCCCAGCTGGACTGGACCAAGAACGCTGGCCACAAACTCGCTAACAGGCCCGAGGTTCTAGATGAGGACCGCTGGCCGGAAATATTCTCGATCTTTGTTACTCCCGAATAATCAGTACCCCGCGGTAAGTTCTCTACCCATTATTCTCTGTCCTTCTGCTTGTATATGTCTTTTCCTATTTCTTTTTCGTTTCAACAGTGTATCGCTTGGAAGGAATGAGGAAATATCATTGCGAGAAAGGAAAGAAATAGTATAGTGTCTGACTGTCTGCACCAGCCGGCAGATGGCGGGTGCAGACTGTCAGATACTACACTATTTCTTTTCTTTCCTTTCTCACAATGATATTTCCTCATTCCTTCCATGCGATACACTGTTGAAACGAAAAAGAAATAGAAAAAGACGTATACATGCAGAAGGACAGAGAATAAGGAGGAGAAAACTTACTGCGGGGCACTGCGAATAATCCCTAGACGGCCAACGTCCGAGGTGGGAGCTGGCTCCTGCCCCTACGGGCTGGCAAAACCCTAGTACTAAAATATTGGCGTTAAGAACAAAATGGAGTTTTCCTGGACTGTTTTTTATTGCCATATACAAGACTCTATTAAGGCCTCACAAATGCGACCAATGTTCCTTTTCTTCAGTGCAAAAACGCGATTTAGAAGCACACAAGCGCACTCACACTGGCGAAACACCCTACAAGTGCGATCAATGTTCTTACGCTTCAGCTCAAGCCGGCATTTTGGCAAGGCACATGCGCACTCACACTGGCGAAAAACCTCACAAATGCCATCTCTGCTCGTTTGCTACCATATACAAAACGCAACTTGCGCAGCACCACCGCAAACACGAAGCTCGTGACATTTGCGCGCATACTCTGGAGAATGGGCAACGGTGTGGCTATGTGGGCCCAACAAGAGAGGCGTTCGAAAGACACCTCCGTATTCACACTGGCGAGAAACCATACAAGTGTGATCAATGCTCTTATTCTAGTGCCAGAAGCAGCAATCTTGTTGTCCATAAGCGGACTCATAGCGGCGAAAAACCTTACAAATGCGATTTCTGTTCATACCGTTGTGTCAGCGGAAGCGATCTGAAGAAGCATATTGGCAGAATGCATGTTGAAAATCCGGCATCCTCCACCAACGATACCGATAACTCTCAATTGGATCATCTCCAACCAGCTGCAAACGAAATTCTTGACATTTTGCAAGACGATCATGATTCTCTCTTGGGTGACTTGAAGTGAGTTCTGTATTTGTAGAATAAAACCGCAAAGGGTATGAACGAAATTTTTGGTTTTCGATCGTATTTGTTAAAACAAAGCCTGCATGCTATAACTTGTAAGCACTGAAACTGAATTCGTCGATTTTTTCTTGTTAAAGCGTTGTACATTTTAGTGAAACACAATCAAAAAGCAATTTTTGTTTTTGGGATAGAAACTTTTATGGCCACGATAGATTAATGGATTAATTTCATTTGTGTGATTATCTACTCACCCTAAAGCAAAAGTGACCGGATGTGTGTTTGTCTGTCTGTATTTCCGATCCACGCGGCGGATCGCGACGCGTGATACGCAAATGATAGGGCTCGGCGAGCTAAGCTCAAAACTTCAGGAAGCAGAAATTTTGCTGGAGCGATGGCAGAGTTATCCTGGATTTTCTTCCAGAAATCCTGGACTTTCTTAGCCGGGCTCGGATCGGGCCGAGTGATAACTTAAAATGCTCCCCAGCTCAAGAGAAGACGATGGGTACCAAAATCAGTACGGTCCGAGCACAGCTCAGATAGATACAGGTGCGCGAAATCTTGGGCATACTGAGCGGTGTAGCCGCTGTGACGCTTCCTTGTCGGGTCCCTCTAAGTTGATAGGTGAAGCTCCGTCCATCCCCCCAATAGAAATTTTCTAATAACCGCTCGGATCCGGACGTGTGATAGGTCAATCGCTTCGTCTCGGCGAGACAAGACGATTGGTACCGTTCTCGCCGACAAAGATCGATTCTGCCGGGATTTATGGCTTCCGGAAAATCCGGAAAATCCTAGATTTGGCCCTGGGCGCCGCCATGCGGCGAAGCCGCTGGGTGGTCCTATGGAATGATTAACTAATCGGAAGCAAATTTTAGCGGTATCGAAGAATTGGATAAATCAACGACGCAAGCTGCTCCAGAATTGCATGTCGAAGATGACTCTCATTGGATTGGCGGACCGAATGTCGATGCAGAACAAGCGAATACTTCAGAACTCTCCAAAAAAGAAAAGAAAGACAAAGCTCCGACAAAGCGCCGTCAGTGTTCCTATGCCAGTGCTACTCAGAGCGCTTTGACAGTGCATTCACATATTCATCGAAGAAAGAAGAGCGAATCCTATTATAAGTGCAACATCTGCACTTATTATACATCTTGTGAAAAAGCATTTAATATTCATGCAAAGCGTGCACATAAAGTCAGCTAATATATTTTTGTTTTAATTTTATTTTGTTACTATCGAATAAAACTATTTTGGAGAATAGATGAAGAGTGCTGATAGAAGAGTGCTGTAAAAAGTAAATGATTTTCTACCCGCTCAGACTCTGAGCCTAGACGCACTCTGCACCTAGCACTTCGCTATTTGAGTCTCATCAGTAGATGATAACGTAGTTTAAAAGTTTTATCACCCTCACGGGGTATTCTGAGAACCTATCTGACACTATTTTAGTCTTACTAGAGTGTCAGATCGAATGTTTAAACGTTTGAATTCTGACGCTGCTCGAAAGAGTGTACCAAATGTGCGACAATATTGCAATATCTGCAGTTTTTCAGCCGATAATTACAAAGCGTTTAAAATACATGTAAATGGTGCGCACAATCCCCCCAGTAAGCTAGCCCGGTCACTCCGGTGTCCCATGGAAAATTCAAATTTGAATTCCCGCCTTTTGGCATTCTGTATTTTTGTCCGTGACCTATTTTGTCCCGAATTTTTGGAAAGGCCATGTTATCCAGTGCTTATTTTTGGCCGTGTATAGACAAAATGGCCCGCAGGGCCGAGGTAAGGGGCACTGTAGCGGCAAAAATTTAGACTCCCGAACAAATAGAAGGCTGCGCCGGGCCGAGCGCCGCGAGGGCGGGCGCAGCCGAGCGAGGCCCGCAGGGCCGAGGTAAGGGGCGCGAAGGGCATACTGATACACCCGAGGGCATACTGATGGCGGTGAGCGAAGCGCCGCTGATGCACGCTAACCGCTTCCTAGCTTGGGAGAGCCGCCGCTCCTCCCAAGCTAGTCCCAAATAATTTTGCTCATACATGCTTAACATTTCAATAAAATCTTCAATTTTTTATTCTTCATTATGTTTTTCCTAAGACTGTAATTTCGGGCGGGAATTTAAATTTCTTTAAAAATTTTGACAAGGTGAGGTTGGCATGTGTTAAAGCCGTCATTCAGCTGCTTTTGCCTATATGTTGGTTGTGGACCGATTTGGCCCTATTGTCTAGTGCACACCAGAGAGAGAAAGAAAGATCTCTCACCATTTCGAATCAAAAGGCGAAGAAATTGCGTTCGAAATGGTGAGAGATTTTTCTACAGGGAAGTAGTCTTTACGAAAAACATGTCCTACTCTTTTAGAAAATTCTCTTACCCCACTTTGATTGAGAGTCTACCACGCGGTGAACTACTATGTAACGCGATCTGGCACCTGGCGGGATGAACAATTACCTAACACGCGATAAAAGTAACTACCAAACAATGATCTGACGTGGTGCGACGTCATATCTTTATCGTATAGTTACTTTAATTGCGTTTCAGGAAACTGAGCATCCCATCAAGTGCCACAAATCGACGATTCTCAATCAAAGATGACGTGAGGTAGGAGAAATGTCTAAAACTGTTTTGGCGTTGGACTATATTTTGTAAAGAATTCTTTCCATCAGAGACTTGCGCTCATCAATATGCATTGATATTTTCCTCTAGCATGATACCTGTCTGGCACCATACAGGTATATGGACTATCTAGCCTGAAGACAGACAACGTGCAATTAGAGGCAAATTCCAGTTCAACAAAACCCACGCGCGATTTTCTAAACTCAAAATGACTTTGAGGAAGTAAAATTATATGGCAACCAGTGAGATCGCATTTCAACCGTGTATCCACCTTTACCGCATGCTAGGTAGCTGCGCTCCCTTCAGGTGCCAGACCTCAATGTATAGTTGCCCGTGCAATCAAAGACGCGGGGAGGGAGCGAGGTTTTCTAAAACCATTCTAGAAATATTTTTCGTAAAGAATCGTTCATTTTAGAAAATTTCTTAGAATAAAATATGCTTTCATGATATGACCGCTTAAAATTGGGACATAAAGCGAAAAATTTGGAAAAATTTTCCATTTTTCGAGCGATGTCGTCATATCACAGCAACTACCAAGTCTATTATAGTATGTGTCTAGATTTTTTCTGCGCGCTCTAAATCGAGTTTTTAGAGCTTATAGAGCCCCGGTTTTTTTTCTTACGGACTAAGTCGACCTTAACGAAGACCGCAAACCTGCTCTTAGACCGATTTGAGATATAAATTTAGACAAATTTAGACAAAAGTGTATTTTTGTGGTCAATTTTGAGGGCCCGAAGCCTAATTTTCGTGTAACACTTATGTCCAAAATTTTTACAAGTGCATTCTTAGGGGTGCTAATTTATAAACGTACCTATTTTAGGCCAATTTTTCTCCGTCCCCCTTTTTTGATTACAAACTACAAAATTTGTCGGGCGTCTGAGAAATTTAGACTCCCGAACAAATAGAGGCTGCGCCCGGCCGAGCGGCGCGAAGCGCCGCGAGGGCGGGCGCAGCCGAGTGAGGGCCGCAGGCCCGACTGTAAGGGGCGCGAAGGGCATACTGATACACCCTAACCGCGGCTAGCTTGGGAGAGCCGCGAAACGGCTCCTCCCAAGCTAGTGAAAAAAATGTTCTGTAAAACGTAATATTAGAGCTGATATTTCTCATCAATACTGCACAACAAGTGAAAACGGCGCATACTTCACTTGGATGCGGGAAGCGTGCTTCTGCGGCGCTTCGCGCACCGCCATCAGCGGTCAGATTTGGGTCGTTCGGGGTAAATAAGCATGCCCTCAGTGGCTTTGTCAGGGGAGCGTTACTTGGCGCGAAACTTACTACTGACGCGAAACTTAGTACGAGCGGCCTTCGGCCGCTCGTACTAAGTTTCCCGTTCTTTATTCTAAATCAGTATGCCTTCAGTGGCTTTGTCAGTGAGCCTCGCGGCCTTCGGCCGCTCGAACTAAGTTTCCCGTTCTTTATCCCAGAAGCTTCTAGAATGTTCTAGAAGGTTCCAAGAAAAATTCTGGTGCCAAATTCGAACTCAGCGGGATCGATTTGCTATGTAAGGACAAAATTTGGGGCCTCACTCTTGCTTCCCATGCGAGATACAGCCAAATGTCCTTAGGGCTTCTAGAACCTTCTAGAAGCATTTGCCGGCCATCGGATCCGGTTTTTGCAAACTTCCAGCTCGAGAGCTAACCATAGACACCAAGATCTCCGAAAACGGAGTGGCGCAGCGGGAGTTATGGAAAGTGAACGAGGAGGATAGAATATAGAATAACCGAGTTTTTTATAAATAAAATTTATAAAAATGTCTCAAAAATCTGTTATTTTGGCCCAACTCAAGTAATCAGAAATATTTATTAATTTTTTTTGCAAGCAAAAATAAAACCTTTAGATGGTTGTGCAGAGAAAAGACTAAGCTATCCAGCAGTATATAACACTCATAGGCGCTCTTATTCAGAAGACAGAAAAAAAGAAAACTAATTTTCTTTTAATGTCTGTTATCACTGTATTGATAATATTCTTTGTACTTTTATTTATTTTTCTTTTTTCTTAGGCTTTGTATGCAAGACATACAGATGTTAGTTTAGAGCCTTCGAACTTTTCTTTATTAAATTTCGGTCTTTTTGAGGTTTCTTTGCCGTATACGAGCACATCTGCTTTTATGTCCATTTTCTTAATTATTTCCTCTGGTGTTATTTGATGCTCGAATCGTTTAGTTCTACCACAGCTAGGCTAAAATGTTTTTCGACGTTTTGCTTGAAGTTTCTCTTTTCTACTGTAAACGATATATAAATATCATTTGTTTATTTAGAAGAACTTACACTTATTCAAATTATTATCACCCAAAGTTCTCAAATTCTAAATCTTGATATTTGTATGTATTACACGTAAATGATCATTGAAACTCTAAAAATAAAATGCTTATGAAAATTGTTTTCACCCAGCCCTAGGTATGTGTAAAAATAATATTTGATATACCCATTCCACTGATAACTTAATGTTGGGAGGTTATCACGATAAGTCACAAGATTACCAATGAGGTTTCTCAATATCAACTTTATACAAAAATTCTTTGCCACGAAATCCTTGGTCTACAAATATTTTGCTTTCAATCATTCCATCTTCTATTTCCGGAGTTTGTTTCGATTCGACATGATTTTAATTTTAACAGTTATTTTGTTTATTTACCTAATGTTTAAATTTTTACCTATGACAACAGAAAATTACGTTTGAGATTTTATAACTTTTTATGGTTCTATTTGGGTGTATTGATATACAGGGTGAGCCATTTATTTCCCCCCTTTTCTTTTGAAATTTTGAATTTCAAATTCGCGCCAAATATATATGAGTAATAGCTCAAATTGTAGCTAAGACTTTGCCATTTATTATAAAAAAAAGATCTCGACATAAGGTTTATTGAAACTCGAGAACAGCCATTTTAAAGCTCAGTGAAAAATTTCGAAAAACGGACCGAAATGAAGCAATTATGCCGTTCAGTTTCACTGAAATTCTTGAAAGTTTTTCGCTGATTCTTGCAAATTCGGTTGTTGCGTTTGTTCTCCGAGATCTTGCGCGCATTTTGACACCAAACACACCATATGCCATCATGCATATGAGGTCGTTTAAGTGACACGGACGGAGATGCTGAAAAAGCTGATTTCACCCGAATTTGACCAGGTGTGTCTTTGGAAATCCTCTAAATTTTCGAACAGGTGCTCGGTTCTTGCGTGAGCTTATATGGGAATTAAAGAGGACAAAATTCTGAACATTATGGCGAACATTCGTGGTTATTTCGCCATGTTTTGTGAATTTTAAGGCCATCCGGAACCAAAAATTCGCCGATTTTGGCGAAAATTCATCACAATTCGGCTCCGCATGGCCTTACAATTCAATAAACATGGCGAAATAACCTCGAATGTTCGCCATAATGTTCAGAATTTTGTCCTCTTTAATTCCCATATAAGCTCACGCAAGAACCGAGCACCTGTTCGAAAATTTAGAGGATTTCCAAAGACACACCTGGTCAAATTCGGGTGAAATCAGCTTTTTCAGCATCTCCGTCCGTATCACTTAAACGACCTCATATGCATGATGGCATATGGTGTGTTTGGTGTCAAAATGCGCGCAAGATCTCGGAGAACAAACGCAACAACCGAATTTGCAAGAATCAGCGAAAAACTTTCAAGAATTTCAGTGAAACTGAACGGCATAATTGCTTCATTTCGGTCCGTTTTTCGAAATTTTTCACTGAGCTTTAAAATGGCTGTTCTCGAGTTTCAATAAACCTTATGTCGAGATCTTTTTTTTATAATAAATGGCAAAGTCTTAGCTACAATTTGAGCTATTACTCATATATATTTGGCGCGAATTTGAAATTCAAAATTTCAAAAGAAAAGGGGGGAAATAAATGGCTCACCCTGTATAAGTTAGGATTTTAGGCAAAAATTTGCTACCACAAATTTGACGAAAACTAAAATAAAAAATGAGTATTTTTCTTGAGTATTTTTATATGTGTTGTAATAATGGACAAGCCAATCCTAAATCGGTTTGAAATCGCGCTACTTTTGAGTAGCTTTGATTGGCTTCAACAAATGACGTAGTCAAATTTTTGGCGCTAATTCAAATCGATTCACGATTGGTGTGTCGGTTCGAGTATCAGCGATTTATTAACCCTTCATTGCCGAGTGTATCCGATCGGATATGCTTTTGATTTGCTAAAGACTTCACAAAAAGAAAGAAACGAATGAGTGTTCATTATTCATACAAAGAGTGTGCCTGTAAATTGGTCACACAGAAAAGAGAAATAAACAATGGCAGCCATCATGATTTTGATAAAGACAGCTCACCAAAAGGAAAGCTAATGGTAACGGCAGACATTCTGCCTTTTGTCTATGGCTCCGGCAATGAAGGGTTAAAGCTTTTTGACTTACACCAATGACCTCCCGCTTCTGCGATCATATAAAAAGTTGCGGAAAGCAATACGGCAACAAAGACGAGTTGAGAGATGTTGAGCATGTCGTTCGAAATTAATTTAGGAGTGACTTGATTGAATCTAAGAGAAGGATAATTGTTTAAGTATAAAGCAAATAATAGTAACAAAGAAGCATTTATAAGGTATTATTTTCAAGTAAGAATGGACTTTAGATATTTTTTCAAAATTTTATAATTATTAACAATTTATCACAAAATTGATCGGTGACAAAGAAAAGTGCGTGTACAATTTTTATAAATGTTACATCTTTGCTTAAGCAAATCTGAAAAGTTGTTTTTCGTATTGTAATATTTTTTACCTATTTCTAAAAGTATTTCTGCAGTTTCATATCCTAAAACGTTTAAAAATTTAATTTTTTATATTTCTTCTTATTCATGGGGAGATATTACGACTGGATTCTATGGAGGAATAGAAGCAATTGAGGATATTCTAGAATTGTGCTGAAAAATATTTGCTTTATTCAGTTTGAATTCGCGCCTGTTTCCTCTCTGTAAAAGAGGTTATCTAGAAATGGCTCCCTGTAAAGTGATTATTTGGTACGAATTCAAAGTGAATAAGAAAATCATTCAAGTTTATCAATAGCGAATTTATAGATAACAGAAATTTTAAAAAATATCATAGAATTATGCATGTATCACGGCTTTATGCAACATTCCGAAGCTGTTTAATTTATTTTCCCATATCTTGAAAGTATTCATAA
>JAKKPZ010000177.1:0-116473 GCA_022814885.1 Ditylenchus destructor
CGTTGAGTACACTATAAAAAGCTAATTTTACTACCGTATTCCCTGTAATTACTACCCCGGGGTAACAATTTTTCAAACGAGCTCCAGGGGGGGAATAATTACAGGGGAGGCAATAATATGTCAATGTCGCCGGGCCTCCGGCGCGGCGAAAATTTTAAGAATTTTTTACGAAAAACTAAAAATTTTCAGTGTTCTGCGGTTGAATATTTCAAAAATTTATCGTCAAAATTTAACCTTTTCAGCTAAAATTCACAAACTTTTTCGAATTTTTGGCAAAGTAATTTTCAAAATTTAAACCATTTTGAATTGGCGGCCGAAATTATTTGGTCAAGATTTGAATTTTTCTAAAACTTTAAAATAAATCTCTAAATTTTTAAGCGATTTATTGCTCTGAATCATTGTTGACTATGAATTTTACTTTTTTCGCTATATTTCTCAAATAATTGTCAAAATTTAAACCAATTTTCTCCTTTCACTTTTCACAATTTTTTCATAAGTTTTTATAATTTGTCTGAAGGCTAAAGGCATGGATAATATTTTTCTCAAAAAATCTTGAAATGCAGGATAAATGATTCTAGTTTATAATAAATAAATTTCAATATAAATTTGAAAATGATATAAAAATGACTAAATCGAAAATGGAAAGTTCTATACAAAAATATCTAATTTTTCGAATTTTTTAAGAATTCATCTCAAAAAACATTTTGAATCCAAATTCAAGTTTTAGTAAGTAACGTAAGTAAAAAAGTAAAATTTTCGATCCAACTTTGGTATTCGTATTTTGAAAATACTTTCAACTTTTTGGCAAAATGTAGGCAATTTTTGGAAAATAAAGGTCTAGTAAAAATAATACAAAAACGGAATTCTAAAAAGTTCTACAAATTTTAAAATTTAATTAAACACTATTTTTTAAAACTAAATGTTATTTTTATTTGATTTTGGGCAATTTTCAGGAGATTTTTAAATATTTTGCTTAAATTTGCCAAAATTTTGTAAAATTTTGAATAATACCAGATTTAAATCCCTAAAATTAACCTTTACATAAAAATTTTGTAAAGGAATTTTCACGAAAGTTTTACCTTTAGTTGAAGTTAAAATTAAAAAGCAAAACTTCCTGAGACGGGGGAAATAATAAATCGTTCGAGCTCCAGGGGGTAATGATTAGAGGGGGAAATAATTTCAGGAGGTAGCAATTAGAGGGAATACGGTATTTTATTTTGAAGTTTTCTGAATTGTTGAATAGTTGCAACGTAGAGATCTCGCGATTCAGACTATAGTGTCTTATAATCAATTTGTGACCCAATTTGTGAAAAAAAATGTGACCCAATCCTAATACTATATAAATATAGATATAATGCCATAAAGGGCCTTTTGGATAGTTTTTTTTCACATTCTGATATCTTTATTTTACCCGTGATAGGCCCTTACTAGCGCGCCGTACAACGTGGCAATAAAACACTGAATCAGTTTACATAAGATTAATACACGGGGTACGGGAACCACGGGGGCGTGGGTGGGGAGAAGCGGAGAGGGGACGGGCTCTACGGGGCACGGGCCCCCCGGGGCACGGGCCCCACGGGGCACAATGGTATCGAGTTTTTACGGCCGGCCTTTCAAAACCCTCCCAAAACCCAGCCCAAAAGCCGGCAACCATGCCAACCCCTGCGGGGCGCGGACCCGCGAGTTCGGTCCCAAAACGTTCGGTCCCAAAACCCGGCCCAGGTACATAAGTGGGGGCGGACCCACGGGTGGAGGATACGTGGCCCGCCAAAACGGACCCCGGATTCGGAAATCGGTACCCGAAAACTCCCGGGTACACCGAAAACCCAAAGCAGCCTGTGTTCTTTGATCTTTTAAATAAAATTATATTCGAAATTTTTTGCAGATTATGTCATAAATGACGAAAATTTTTGTAATTTAGGCAAAATTCGTAAAACTTTTCCCCGTTCCCCATAAGCCACGGGAATCCCCGTTTCCTGATCCCCGGTGAACGAAGAAATGACGTGCATTCGTATGAATGGAACCGAGAAGCAAATAAGCAGAGTAATAGCAGAGAATAAGAGTTCGACTTTTAGGGAAACTTCTTTTTGAGAAACTCCTTCGGTAAGAACATTTCCACGTATTTCCCAAAAATTTGCTTTTGAGAGAACTATTTCTAGGCAATCACCCCTTAATGAAAAATCCCGCTTCCCAGGGAAAGGCGACCCCTTTTTTGCACCGCCGGGGAAGGGGATCCATCTTCCCTGCTGATTCTAATTCAACGTCCGCTGCGGGTGATCCGTTTTCACGTATGTCAACCCCAAATCTGACATTGACAACCCCCTAAAATCATGGGTGTTTTTTTTTTGGGGGGGGGTACTCGTGAGTTTGGGGTCCGGGAGTGTCGAAAAGCGGGAGATTCTGCTCGTCTAGGACAGAGACAGTGCGCCTTAGAGGGACTCGATCTATGCAGTGAGTGTGGGTTTTGAAAGGATTGGCCTCAAAAACCATTTACACATACTCCTTTTCGTTTTATTCGATCGTATTGAGCAGCCATATTACAGTCGAAGTCCAGTTAAGTGAACACCCCTCGACACCGAAATAAAAAGTGTTCACTTAACTGAACCTCGACTCTATTATTAAATAGAAATACATACATCGTTCCATGTTCGTCATACTCTTTTATTGAGGGGTAAGGAATTGCCTCGACCGCGCGTAGCTCCTCTGGTGGTTTAGCTACATTTTCATCGACTTTTCCTCTCTCTTTTACCTTCTCAACGTGCAGTTTTTCGGGCAAAGGTCCAATGAAATTGGAACGACACATTGCTACGGCTAACAAATCCGTAAATACAAGAATAAATATCGCATTATTGGAAAAAATCATTATGGCTTGTGACGAAAATGCTTTATTAATAATATAGACAGGAACGATTTATTCTTTAGTAAGGCATAATAAAATGAAACCTTTTCTCATCTATATATAATATATTCAACATAATATATTCAGCAATCAAGTATTTTTACGCAAACAAAACTAAAGCAAATGAGGAATAAATGTACTTCATCAGAAAATATGGCATTTCAATTCGCTTTATTAAAGTGGAAATGTCTCTAAAATTAAAATCTCGTTATATTATTTTTATAAAACAAGTTTTGAATTATATATCTTATGCATTTAGTAAATAAAATAACGGTAGTTCTCAAAGCGCAAGTGACACTGAATTAACGCATTGTTGCCACACGTTTGATTATCTCCCACAATATTTTTTGGTAGGCTGCCTCACAAAACATTACAAACTAAAATTTTCCCAATTGAGAATCATGTAAATGTAAATAACGCATTATAAATTCTCAACAATTTACATCAAGTTTGATTGTACGTAAGTCTGAATACTAAATTCAATAAGCATGTCATAGTTGTACAGAAGTGTCATAAATGTACAGTCGAACCTCCATTTAGTACGCCTTAGTAGTATACATAATGCCGGTCCCGGCGCAAGGTATTCACATAATTCAAATTATTAAACACAAGCTGCATAGTTTATTTGTCATAATATGCAAACAATAATAAAATTCTTGAATTTTCATACCGTATCCCACAAAGTAGTATCCCATAAATTCAAAACCAATTTCACACAACAATATTATACATAAGAAACTAAACTATTTAAAGTTTAGAAAGGTTTTAGTTAACTGAAAATGGAAATCTGAACATGACTACATAAGTTGGACTAGCTGTTACATGGAATTAAGTTAGTTATACAATAAAGTGCAAAACGATATAGAGCAAGAAAATACATAGCACAGTGAATAGGAACATTGTGTATTAGGAAGAAATAGTATCTCATCGTATATCTCATTCAATAATGTGCCCTAAACGTTCATTGGATTGTTATCAGCAAGCTTTATTTAATTGACTTTTTCGTTAAACTGATGGCTAGAATTTACAATCCTTTTCCTTCTTCTCTGAGAGAGCTAAGAACTGTTTAAATGTGACTTTGTCCCAACACGATTAGCTTGGTATTGCACTTTTTGGCATTTATACATGGATGGTGATGAAACTGAGCTCGGATTCGCATTACTCACAATTTTTAGGTAGAGTAGTGATTTTTCAGATTGTCTTCCAATAATTTCATCTTTTGTCACTTTTTAGACCACGAGCTTTAGTGCAAAAATTGACAAAAATATTGAATTATTGGAAATAATGTGAAAAATAACTACTCTACCTAAAAATTATGAGTAATGCGAATCCGAGCTCAGTTTCATCACCATCCATGTATAAATTAATGCCAAAAGTGCAATACCAAGTCACATTGAAGCGGTTCTTAGCGATCTTAGAGAAGAAGGGAAAGGATAGTAAATTCTAGACATCAGTTTACCAAAAAAATCAACCACAGTCTAATTATACCCTGATTTTTAATAATACTGGATTGAGACAGTAACTCAAAAATATGTGCCTAGGAAGCGTTCTATTCCAAGCAACATCAATCGGTGTTTTGAAATGTAAATACATTTGCCTGTGATTCCAGATGTTTACTTTTGACATAATATTTTAGGGTTCAGCAACTGGAGGACATCCAATTGGGTATAACGGATTTTTCTCAGTTATCACCATGGTTGGACATCCCCATGCAGTTATATCCAGTTAGGATTACCACTTAATAGGGACGACTGAAAAACTATCATCGCTAAAAATGACAGGCACGGTGGACCAAAATATAGATTGATGACTCAATGTGATGAGAGTCGCAAGTCAAGAAATTGCATCTTTTAGAATTTTAGAAATTTTGAAGTATAATGTGGTTTTAGATTTCTTTCGGTGGAGAAGTGGGTTGGATAGTGTCGGTTTCAAGTCTGACTTCATCTGCCACAAACTCATCCGTTGAAAAAATGTCGACGAGCTCTGTTCCAACCTCAAAACCAAGACAACGATATACCAACTGCTTGATTTCCACGGAATATGGATAAAAAGCGGGTATGTGCATTTTACCCAAGTGCTTTTCAAGCATAGTGTCATTGTATTCTTTCAAATGCTTCATGGTTCTCTCGATGCTCTGGTATTTTGGGTCATTGAACAGGCTTTCAAAGTCACCCTGTAATATAGTAGGCTGTTATAAACTGGGAAAGCAGAAAAATTTCGAAAATTTTTGCAGCGGAATAATGACAATTTAACGCGCCTAAAATGTTGTATTAAACCACCTTCATTAAAGTCCCATTTCCCCAGAAACAAGTAGCAAACATCTACTCTCTTAGCCTTTAAAAATTTTAAAAAGGGAATTTTTTGAACAGTGTTTTACAGACAGAAAATTACAAAAATAATCCATACGTAAGAAATATATCGAAATGGTACACTGGGTTATATAAGTGAAATAAATAATTTTGGAATTTGTTTATGGGAAATAGTTTCAAACGTTATTGCCTGCAAAATATTTTTTCAAAATTTGGCGTCAAAACCTAAAATCGGTTTTTAAAGGCTTTAAAAAGTACAGTTATGTTTTATATTTCTAATTAATTTTTTAGCTTATTTAGACTATTTCGAGCTTTTTAGTGTTTTTAACTAAATTATGTTTACTCAAACCTCTCTACCTTTTACATTTTTAATTTTGCTGATTTTAACCATACCTGTGAAAAAATAACACTTTTTGGGCAGTAAATTCGAATTTTCATATTTATAACTGTTTTTTGATAATTTTTCTATTGTACTTATTGTACAAAACAAATTGTTTAAAATCTTTATCGACTAACTTTAAAAAATGTCTGCATAAATATATTATGTACAAATATTACTACGCTAAAATCCATTATCCAGCCATATCTATATATAAATACCTGAATATGGTCTGTAATGTAGGTCAGAATCTCGGCTTTTACTTTGTGCAACGCTGGCACATGTGCCTTGCCCTTTGCTCCTGTAAAATTCCCAATCGTACCACCGATTATTCCTCCTGCATCTTTAACAAAATCATCTTTCCTCAGTTCTGCGTAAAATGCTTCGCTAAACTGTTGTGCAAGTTTTCCTCCCAGCTGTACTCCCAATTCTAGTGTCATATTCGATACAACGAATTGTGCGTTTGCAACCAGTGATTTGATGTCTTCGTCATCTATCAATGCAAGCCTGGTCTGCTCCGCAAGCTTTGATCCAAAATCATTACCAAGAGATACAGCATCAGTCTTTCCACCTAACTCATCATTGCTCAAACTCTTGAAGTAAGAAATTGCCTCTTTTTCGCCCATAAACAGTCCAACTTGTTGACCACGTTCCCATTCAAATAGTTCAGATATTACTCGTCCAATTTTCAATGCCATATCATTTTGATTATCCATCTTCTTACTGAACAATCTATAAAAATGTCTTTGTGTTACAACATGGTGATGCGGATACAGCGGCTCTCAATACACCACATAGTGTTTAACCGCCAAACACTGTCTCAAGTTTTCAGTCCAGATTATTTACAGAGGTTTAAGAACTTTCTGGACCGCTGATGTTTGGTGCGTTTTAAACCAGTTTTACCTCGTGAGAGACCTCGAAAGACATAACCCTCGGCACAGATATTTGTCAGGATCGAGACAGTCTTTTGTGAACAGGCTCGGTGAGAGCTATCTAATGATACCTCACATTGAGTAAACTAGGGCTTCTACTCTTGGTATCGTTTAATTGTGTTTTAGCGAAAATTGTAATGAAACGTTTATTCCTATGTAAAATGGCCATTCTTGCCCAAAAAGCTCGAGCACTTTTTGAACACCCACGGAACAAATTTCTCAGCAATTTTATGTGCCCCTGAAGATCGTACATAACAAAACACGATTAGCGCAAATGCCCTAAAGACTAGAGGCTAAAGTTCATAACCGTGGAAGCTATGGGCAAAAATGCGAAAATTTTGACCTAAAATTTCCCTGAATTACAATTTTTAGCTGTTTTTTCTGCCAAGAAATGACCTTTCTAAGACAAGTTTGGTATTATTCGACAGGTGCTTAAGTCAGATAACACCAGTGATGTCAAAACCTAGAAAAAACTATCGATAGTTTCCAAAACTATCGATAGTTTTTTATAGGTTTTGACATCACTGGATAACACCCTGGGGGCGATAGCTATCAAGTGCTCAGATGCTCAGAATCTCTAACAAAAAAATAGCGTGCTCCCTCGGTACTTTCCCATTATCGGGGGGGGGAGGGGGAATTTTTCATACATTTTTATATGTGAAAAATCAATAGGGGAACCCTATTGATTTTTTAACAAATGTATTTCAAAAATTTATTTAAGACAATAGGGTACCCCCTATGGATTTGAAAAATTTTGAAAATTTTTTTTTCAAAAAATCCATAGGGGGGACCCTATTGATTTAAATGAATTTTTTGAAAATACATCTTGTGAAAAAATAAATAGGGGGGACCCTATGGAATTTTTGGAAAAATTTCCAAAAAAATTTTCAAAAATATTTTTTTGAAAAAAATCCATAGGGGGTACCCTATGTATTGAAAAAAATATTTCTGCTAAAATTTGTTAAAAAATCAATAGGGTCCCCCCTATTGATTTTTTACTATATAAAAATGTATGAAAATTCCCCCCCATAATGGTCTTCCCCTCCCCCGATAATGGTCTTCCCCCCCCCCCCCCCCCGATAATGGGAAAGTACCGCTCTCTCTCACAGTGTTTGTCTCTCTGATTAGAAAGGAAAAGAAAGGAACCGAGGAGGGCAGTGGGAAATAACCGGGCAGACACATATCTTCTCTGCGCTCTCGTTCTGCAATGGTCTTTTTGGTGCGCCGCACAATAGCACCAAATCGACCCAGTAACAACATAAAGGGCGGACTTCTGGCGACGAGTGTTTGGTTTAATTACCCAACGTGAGGAACTTAAATGTTTCTCTTATAAATTTTGGAAAATCGTCTGAGCATATGCTCAGACGAAAATACGTCTGAGGAAATTAACAAAGCATTTTCATTTTCTGAGCATTCTGTGTCTAACACAAAATAAGAAGAGAGATGTGAGAGAGAAAATAGTGACGCGTTGTGCAATTGTGAAAAGCCAGACACTTTTCGCTTAGGGAATGCTCAGATCTGAGCATCTGAGCACTTTAATAGCTATCGCCCCCTGGAGTATGTGACAACCCCAGTGCGCTAAAATTTTTTAAGGGCAACACCCTTAAAACCCGGCGAGCGAACAAACTGACCGGGGAAGAATAAATGGAAATAAATGTGTTAACCTACACTCATGTTTAACTTACTCCGGAAAGTTCTTGCCAACAGCTTCGCCGATAATTTCTCCGATTTGGGGCCCAATCTCGCTAGAAAGCAACTCTTCGACTAGTTTACCAATTCGATTTTGAAATTCTTTTTTCAGCTTTTCTTTCAGATTTGGTATCCTGGGGTTAATTGTGCTGTTGCAATACATCAGGGTTTGGCATCCAAACTTCTTATCCAATGTTTCAGCGATTTGTCTGCCCATTGGACCCGCCACCTTGTTACCGTATTCGCTCGCTAACTCTTCCCCAAGCTGAATAATTAGTAAATTATGAAATGCGTAATGACAATAATTGGTAATGATATTTTGTAATCAAAGGATAAATGTTATCAGACGTGATCTGGATATTTAGTAATATTAATTTTTAAGAGCGATTTTTCTAGTTATCCACTCTACCTAAGTCGCTAATCTGTGTCCGTCCAACGCCATATTTTTTTGTACCCCCGATACAGGGGTGTGTGATAGCTCATTTTGTAGGTCTCGAGCTGGAGGGCCCGCGTTTTCAAAAATTGGGGAGCGGCGATCTCAAAAAGTGGCCTTTTTTGCCAAAAAAGTGGCAAAAATGCATGTTTTTGCGGCTACAAAGGAAAGTTTTATTTTTGTTAGCGGCGAAGCCGCTGCGCATAACTCTCGTACTAACAACTAATTCTCTACCCTGAAATTAGCTTCTATAAGATACGGTAAACTCTAATTTATCCCCCCTCTTGTTTTACCCCCTCTAATTTTGCCCCTAGAGGTCGATCGTGTAATTATACCCTCTCTAATTTTACCCCCTCCCAAAAAATTCGCCACCAAAATCCCAAAAATTTTTCGCGCCGCCCCTTGCGGCGCGAAAAATCGATCAGTTTAATTCTACCCCCTCTTGTTTACCCGCCCCCCTCTAATTTTACCACCCTTTAGAGGTCGATTGAATAATTCTGCCCGGGGGTTAAATTAGAGAGTTTACGGTAAGGCTCTGTACTGTGAAGCTTCTAAAATACTGTGCAGAAAACCCAGACGTTTATTTTCCTGTTAAAATTCTAGGAAATCATTAGAAAACACATTTATTTGTTAAGTAATGATCATTACCTTTTTCCCCAGTTCCTTTCCTAGTTTCTTTCCTTTATCTTGCAAACCTAAACTGGAGCCTGCCGTGATATTTTTCGCATACGCCCATGCCTCACTTGCCCACATGGAGCTGTATGTGGACATGAAATGTTTGCCGAATTTATCTCCCAATGTCTTTTCCAATGTCTTTGCATTATCATTATCCTTAAAATCCATTGCATCTCTATTACCAAATGGTAATCGATCGCCCAATCCGATGTAATAAGGAAATTTACACTCCACGGTTCTATCACTACCCTTGGGGCATTCTGTCACCACTTTCCATGCAAAATAACACTTCACGGGCGGGGTCTAAAAACAGGTAAACTTAACTACAAGGTTGTCCAATAAAACTTTTTAGTTTGAGGCCTTTATATTTCTGTAGTTTTGATGCGACATGAATGATTTTAATATCTTAAAAGCTACTGTCCGAGATCTTTAAAAGAAAGCTGTGTCTGAATCTACAAATTTCGTGGACCCTTGAAAACCACAATTTTCAATTTTTCCCATTCAAAAATAAACTTTAACGCCAACTTCCGGCCGTTTATCACGTTTCCCGGGATCGGTGAGACCCCAAGTGAGTGTTCCTTGTTAGTCAACTTTTTGTGCTGCAACTTTTATTATTTACATGTTTCTATCAGTTAGCGACATTTTAAAAACTATTTTTTAAACTATTAAATAGTTTTCGCTTTTTTCAACTTAAATGCATCTCTCTGTATGTCAAATCCCGGATGACATAATTCGGCGATAAATTCATCTATCGAATAAGCAAAAAGATTAGGAACAATCCTTTACAGGAAAAAAGATATTTCATAGTCATACCAGAGTAGCTTTAAGAGGGCAGTTTGAAACTCCGCCAAATGAGATCATTTTTATTGGGAATTCCAACACGCCGCCCTTTTTGTTGATGAATTTGTACGTGGAAGTGCTCGTTTTAACTTCCGATTCAACTACATTCAAAGTCAGTGGATCATCTCGATGCCATTCGTACCTAAACATCATCAACTTTCTTTGTCATCGTTAGTCTATGTATTTAATCACTCCACTATCATAATTAACGAAAAAATTATATCGTTTTTATTATTTACTGTGAAAATATGGCTCTGCAAATCAAAGACAACGAAACTCGATTTAGAGTTCCCTATTATCATGGTTAGTAAGCCACATGCAGGCGCGTAACCCAAAAAATTCTCGGAGGAGGGACGCGACATATTTCAGGGGTTACGAGGTGCCTTAACTATGGGAGAACCCTATGGTTTTTTGGACCTTCCGAATTACAGGGATACAACCCCATTAACCATTCCCCCATTCGAGTTGAAAAAATCTGGTCATTCTCTGGCGTATACACAAGTTGCAATCGGTGTGCAACAGGAAATTTTGGGCTCGAGAAGATTTTTGGTCTTGGTCTCTCGAAATTTTTGAGTCCCGCGCTAGGCTCAGACGTGGAATGTAAAGAATAACATTAGTGTTATAACTGTCCCCTTTGTTTATTATCAACAACTAAACCATTTGTTTATTATCATTGATTAAAATTCATCAAAAGTGGTCATTTTCAACCTGTTCGATCTCCGTTTCGACCTGTTCGACCTATGTAAAGGGTGTTCAAATGAAATCTGCACAACTCTAATTTATATATTTTTTCATTGTATGTAAATAAATCAAAGCAATGTATAGTAAATATGAAAGACCAATATCAATAGCAACTACTTTCAAATTTACTGATTTTCGATTACTCCATTTCTGCGAATTTTGTCAATTCGTTTATTGGTACCCTCGGCGAGGAGTTGTACGAGGTTTGATGAGGTGTGTCTGCAGAAATCTTGCAATTTTTTGTTAACATTCTTTCTGCCTTGCAAACTTTTATATACAAAATAAACTAGACATAATTCTGAACACTATAGCGAAAACCCGACATTATTTAGCCAACTTGTATGGATTTTAGAGCTGATTTTGTAAAAGTCCGATTTTGAAAAAAGCCGATTTTGGAGAAAATCGGTATTCTTGGGCTGACATTTGGCAGTGGATAACTCTAAAATCGGCTAAATAATGTCAGGTTTTCGCTATAATGTTCAGAATTTTGTCTACTTTGATTTGCGTATAAGATTGTGCAAGAAGAAGATCACTTTTATGAAAATTTTGACAATTTCTGCAGACACACCTGGTCAAAAATTTTTGATCTCGGCCAAAAATTAAAAACATCGAATTTTTGGCATTCCAGAGCAGTACCGGACAAATTCTCATGCTAGGATCCTGGCTAAGGCTCTCTACTGTATTACTGTTTTTACAGCTCCGCTGGAGCTCTAATTTTGGCGGAGCTCATATTATGTCATTTCGGGGTCCAGTTTGGTTGTAAAAAAAGCGTACACACGAAAACGGAGAGTGTCTTCTTTCGTCACCATGTTTGCTAAATTTTAATAAGTCATTAAAAATCACTGTTATATATTTTCAGAAAGTAAACAAAATGTCCTACAATTATAATTAAAGAGAGACAGACGGAATAACAAATTTTGCCCTTTTCTTTTCAATTTAAAGTTGTGCAGATTTCATTTGAACACCCATTAAACGTTTTTGAGTCAACATTCTGAGTCAATTTTTACGGATTTATAGTGGGGTGTTCACTATAAGTGTGACAAAATCTGCCTAAAAAGGGTCTAAACGGCAGGTGATTGAGAGACTGACGGACACCAGCAAATTCGTAAAGTACTATTTATTTACGAAAAAAATCCAAAATTCAGTTTGAATTCGCGCTATGTCTCTATCTATCTCTATTGGCTAAATCGATATAAACATGTGGATCAAATCAATATGTCATTCCTAGTGAATTTTGAATTTTACCCTTATCGCTTAATAAAACTGTATTCAGTATTATATTAACGTTAAAATTACGCTTCTCCGTCCTGTGTTATTCCAAACAACTTCTCATTCTTCATAGTAACAGCGATGGTTTTCTTATAACCGTCTTCAAAATCACACTCGGCACGTGCTAGATTCATCCATTGCAGTTCTGCCCAGGCGGGTTGGTACTCTGTTTTATCTTTGAGGCTCGTCAGATGTACGGATTTTTTGAAGCACAAAATCACACTGAATTGTTACAATTTTATTCTATTCCATGGACACCACGTCTTTAAAATAGTAAGACCAAAAATAAGTACAATAAATTCTCTAATTGTAACACTCTGGGTATAATTAAGCATGTCATTCATCAATTTAAACGAAATTCTGAGGCACCTAATAATCAGGTTCATTTTCACCTGTACATACGTGGTATTATTAATCGAAAACATTTTTTGTCAAAAAGAACGATTTTTTCAAAAAATGGACCAAAAATTTTGAATTTCTCGCATTTGTTACCCTTAGCATGTATTGTAGAACAAGTTTACCTTATTTTAACAAAAGGCCATTTAGCTCGGGACCGGGACACCTCCCACCCGATAACTCCCATCGCGACAACTCCCACCCCAGGGTAAAAAACAACAACTCCCACCCCAAGGGAAAAACGACAACTTCCACCGCGACAACTCCCACCTCTAGGTAAAAACGACAACTCCCACCGCGACAACTCCCACCCCTTGGTAAAAAACGACAACTCCCACCCTAATGAAAATTAACAAAAACACAAGAATATATAAACTGAAGTTTTAGAATATATATTCATCTGAAGTGTTTTTGTTATTTTTCGTTGGGGTGGGAGTTGTCGTTTTTTACCAAGGGGTGGGAGTTGTCGCGGTGGGAGTTGTCGTTTTTACCTTGAGGGTGGGAGTTGTCGCGCTGGGAGTTGTCGTGGGTGGGTGTTGTCGCGGGTGGGAGTTGTCGCGGTGGGAGTTGTCGGGTGGGAGTTGTCTCGATGCCTTTTAGCTCCACGGTATACTTTAGACAAACAGGATTTTAGACAAACAGGGTTCAGACAAACAGGGCGCATGCTAATAAATCGATACTAGGAAGCGCCACAGCGGCTACGCCGCTCAAAACCCTTAAAAACACGTTTTTCTGTTTTGGCGCGAATTCAAATATTCAAATTTTGGTTCTGAAAGTTTTGTCGGGACCTACAGGCTCAGGGCTTTCAAATGAGCTATCACTCGCACCGATCTATCCACGGAAAGGTGCCGAACATTTAGTCCGGACAGACAGACAGACGGAGTGACAACACGATGCCGCTTATTATATAGGGATATAGACAAAGTCTTTGGTTTCGAATATTAGGCAACGTACCATTGTAAAACAATTTGGAACATATTAATTGGAACATCGAATTACATACTAAATAACATTTTGGAACATTCTAGAAGGTTCTAGGAGTTGAAAAATAGAAAATTTGATACCGGGATGCAAATGTCCGGGGTGCAAATGTCCCGGGGTGCAAAAGTCCGTGTCGCTCATAAAAATCTATAGCTTGGATGATCAGAGATATACATGGGATAAATGAACTGGATGCAAATTATATTAGGAGAATTAGTTTTATTCGCTATTCTTCTCACATATTTATTTATAAAAAAGCTTCAACATACTTGAAGTAGTCATCACATGTTCTGTTGTGCGGAACAAAATGTATGTCTAAGTTGTGTGATGACTCTAAAATTGTATCATAAAGGGCAATGAGATTTCCTTATGTCGCTACAATTGAGTACATAAAAAGCACTACTTTGTACCAGGTGGGGACATAATTTCGTGGACTGATATTTATGCGTTTAAATTCGCGCCATTTCAGTTTACCCCTTTAGAAGGAGACTAGTTCAAATCTGATATTGCTAACTCCCTCTAAAATCGTATTCTAGAGAGGGTTAGCAATATCAGGTTTGAGCTTGCCCCTTTTAAAAGGGGATAAACTGAAATGGCGCAAATTTAAACGCATAAATATCATTCCACGAACATATGATAAAAACACATAAATATCAGTCTACAAAATTATGTCCCCGCCTGGTATACTGTAAACCCTTAAAAAATGTTTATTTGTTTTGGTGCGATTGCAAATTTTGAATTATGGATCAGATAATTTTTGCGGGAGGTACAAGGGAGTTACGTAACAGATTTTGCGTCTTATTGGGAGTTGATATGTATAACATGTATAATATGTATTTTGCTTGTTGATAGAGCTTTGGTATCAAACCCTATGTCTTGATATCAATACATTTCTTAGCAAATACAAAGAAGGATGTCATTTTTATTTTGCCGGATTATTTCCGCTAAAAATTTTAATTTGCCCCTATTACATAGGCGCGTGACACAATCATACCATATTTGACAGCTAACACTTTACCATTTATTATAAATAAAAGAACTCGTCAAAAACATTACTGAACTATAAAACACTGGATTTAAGCTTGACAACAAAATCATGAAAACTGATACGGTTGATGTCAAAATGCTCAGATAGTAACCGCCAACAACTGCATTAGTAACAATCGAATAAATAAAAATTTTTTTAGCAGAAATGAGCTTTAAAATTGGCTTCGCCGAGATCAGTTTTCATGATTTTGTTGTCAAGCTTAAAACCGGCGTTTTCTAATACAGTCTTCCCTCTCTAATATGACCCTCTCTACTATGACTCCCTCCCTAATATGACCCATTTCGGCCGAAACGGATTTTTTTGTATGGAAATTCCCTCTCTAATATGACCCTTCCCTCTCTAATATGACCCTTTTCGGGGGTCAGGCAAGAATACTATCTCGGTTACTATCTGAGCATTTTGACATCAACCGTATCAGTTTTCATGATTTTGTTGTCAAGCTTAAATCCAGTGTTTTATAGTTCAGTAATGTTTTTGACGAGTTCTTTTATTTATAATAAATGGTAAAGTGTTAGCTGTCGAATGTGGTATGATTGTGTCACGCGCCTATGTAATGGGAGCAAATTAAAATTTCTTAATATATAATATATAAATGACACCCTGTATATTACTATATAAGTACCGTTCTTGCTGCCTGGAAAAATCGGAGGAAAGAAAATCCGTGTTTCAGTTGTACCACTAACTCGTCCATCAAAAATTCTTAAACAAAATTATATACCGGAAATGATCTAATTACTCCGCTATGGACTTATTATTTCGTAATGGGAACGGAATTATTAGATGAGCGGACTAATTAGAGCATTTACCATAATTGAAACATGTGTTCACTAATGCTTACATGTTCCCTTCAGAGTTAAAGTTTAGCACAGATAACGCAGCAAGAGGCCCACTAGATAGATGACATGCCGGCGCCACAGCTGATGCTTGCTTATCAGGGTCTAGAATGCTCATGTCGCGAATCTCAGCGTCACATGTGTCTATGGCGTGAACTCCAATGACTTCCAAGCACTCCAATATAATTGCAATTAGAATCAAATTATGTACCAGAAACATGGGAATTTGTTTATAGCTAAAACTTGAATAGTGTATAATCTACCCACATTTATATTTGGCAAATATCGTTTAAAATATCATGGCAATAAACATAACAAATTGGAATATGGGAACATTCTGTTTGGGAGAATCATTGGTCAATAAAAAATGTCACGAGTTTTATGGAAGTTTTTCAATTTAAAATTAATTGAATGATTTCACTGAATAACGTTTCATTAGCGGTTTACCTGAGACGGTTTCATATATCTGTAATTTCACAGCGAAAATTGAAAACGAAGAATTTTTTATTCGCAACTTTCAGCGGAACTGAACTTTCCAAAAACTTTCCTTATTTAGCAAAAGGATATTATAAAAAGAAACACAAGAGTCAAAAATTTGAGACATGTGATACCTGAAAAATACAAAACCAGCATTTTTATCTTTCACTTTCGTAAGCGGCAAACATTTAATTTTCCAGGAAACGTCGGCCTTAATTCCATATAAAAATGATCAATTACGGTAATTAAATCTAGACAGGAAACAAATCTAGAAAGGAAACAAAATCGAAACGTTGAAGGTATCACCTTTCATTTTCTATGAGACATCATAAGTTTTGAACAAAAAGTTTGGTTCGCTAAACGCAATTTGCAAAGCATAAAAGCAAAACTTTTTTATTCAATCGTCCATTGTTTCAGTCAAAAAATTAATTCAAAATATACATACATTTCTTCGCTTAAAATATATTTCCCAATGTCAATTAGCTACCAAAAGCGAAAAATATATGGAGATTTGCGAACCCTGGTTTTTGTCTCAAATTATTCATTTTTGGACCAAATTGTGAATAAAAGCGTTGTGACGAATATAGTAACCACATCATTAAACGTCGCTTATATTATAGCCTTGAATCTCCATATTTTGAAACCAATGACACCACTAAAATAATTCTACGTATTGTTTGAATGAAAAAATTGATGGTAGGCGCCACTTAAACATCTCATGTTCAATTAAAAATCAATTTGTGTGTATTCCCATTGCCTTTTAAACGAGTTTAAAACCATGCTTAAATCCTGCTTGCATTATTGTTTAGAATGAGAAAAAGATAGAAAGGAAACAGCGCAAAAGTTTTGGAAAACCAAACATTGACATTAAAAATTTTGAATATTTTGCGAAATTTAAAAAAGTTTTCGCTAACTGCATTCTTAG
The DNA here is from genome assembly GCA_022814885.1 of Ditylenchus destructor. NCBI lineage: Eukaryota > Metazoa > Nematoda > Chromadorea > Rhabditida > Anguinidae > Ditylenchus > Ditylenchus destructor. The sequence goes on from JAKKPZ010000177.1 coordinate 16,827, forward strand.
GAGTGCTTGTTACTATGCGGTGTCATCCGGCAGACCCCTCCCCAAAAAATCCGGATACCGGATGCAGCCCTGGTATGTGCTATCCTTCACTGTCCTTTTTGTGTTAAATTATTCATTTGTAGACAATAAAGTGAATAAAGGCGTTGTGGTAAATCTAATAACCAAAATTAAACGTGGCCAAAACGATAAACTTGAATCTCTATATTTTGAAACCAATGACACCACTAAACTTAAGCCACGTATAGTTTAAATTGAAGACCTGACGATAGGCTTATCTTGTGATTTTAGATGTGTCGTACTAAATTAATAATCAATTAGTGTGATGCCGATTGCAATTCTTTAAATTATTCAATTTTGGTCAAAATAACGCATAATCCATTGTGACGAATCTAATGAAGCACTTACTGTATGTAGCATTAATAAAACGAAAATAACATCACGACAAAACATTTCATTACGTAATTGGTGTTACCAGGCAAACGCATAAGTCCGCAGAAAAAGATCTTTATCAGTTTTTTCCTTCCTCCTTCGAAGTGAGTTAGGCTGAAAAAGACACGAAGAGAGAGTATGGCGCCAATTCAAAACAGCAATTTATTTTTCCGCGGACTTATGCGTTTGCCTGGTAAATGTACAGGGTGGTCCAGAATAACGCTACCGTCGTATGGGAAGGTAACTTTTTGGAGAATCGTCGTTTTCTTGCGGCTATTTTCAGTCATTCTTACGGGTGGGGGTATTTTTGATGCGGGGAATCCGAATTTGAACTCAGATTTTGGCTCGAGATTGACATTTTTGTCATTTGTGCCTAAATCGCGTATTTTGACCCCCTTTTCAGGTTTTTAGGGTTTTCAGGTGCGGGGAATTCGATTTTTGAATTTATTTTTAACGTATCACGTTAAAAATTGCAATTTTACAAATTTAAAAACAACTTCAAATTCGTGATCAGCGCATCGAAAAACCCCTAAAAACACCCCTCTGCCGGTAAAAACCTCAAAAACTTGGAAAAGAGGTCAAAATATGCGATTTGGGCACAATGCCAAGAAAACGCCAAAAATTTGAAACTCGCGCCAAAATCTGAGTTCAAATTCGGATTCCCCGCATCAAAAAACCCCCCACCCGTGAGAATGACTGAAAATAGCCGCAAGAAAACGACGATTCTCCAAAAAGTTACCTTCCCATACGATGGTAGCGTTATTCTGGACCACCCTGTATTATCCGTATATGAAAAGTTTGGTGCATTAACTCTACGTCAGCCAATCGAAATGTATCAACAAGTCAATCTAAAGGCGCGGCCATTTGAATTATCAGGACTTTGGATATCTTTCCTTAGTATTGGTTTGTAGGAAAAGTCCTTGCGGTTTTGTTTTATCTAATTTATTTTCTCACATAGCACAAAAGTGCCTATGACTGTTATATATAGGGACCGGATTTTTAGGTCTTTTCCTAAAAAACCTAAAAAGACCTATTTTGGCCTTTTTTGGGAAATTTTAGGTCCCATCCTATTTTGCCTAAAATCGTAATTTTCTGCTCAAATTTCAAAAATTTGTGTCATTTTTTCAAAAAAAATTCAAAATTTGAATTCCCGCCCAAAAAATTTTGAATTTTTTTCGAAACTTCTCTCTTCTTTTCGTAACTTATATACCATATGATAGCCAAGACTTTTGTCTGTCCAACGATGATAAGGTTTTATTTTTGCTACATAAAAAATTGAATGGATATTTATGATTACCTGATATAGATCGAAATCACAGATTTTTGAGACACTTTTATAAGTTTTATCTATGAAAAACTTTGTTGTACTATGTTCGATTGTGCAATACTGTAGAGCAATTTCAGCTCTCATATTTACCTTTTACAGAACATTTTTTCATTTAGTGGTTGTTAAGATATGACAATTTTAGTGTACTAGGAGCCTGCGGCTCCTACGGAGCCGCCGCGCGGGCAAAGCCCGCGCGCAAATAAACAAATGAGCAAATCTAAATCAGCAAATCTAAATCAACAAATCAGCAAATCTAAATCAGCAAATTTGGAAAAAATGAAAATCCAAAAATTTAAAAAGCAGAAATACTTTAAATCATCTATATCAAAATATCTAAATAAAAAAGAACATATGTTCAAGTGAAAAACAGGCTAAAACACGTTTTTACGTTTTGGCGCGAATTCAAAATTCAAATTTCAAATCTGATTTCAAATTCGGATTCAGCATATCCGCAAACCCCGGTATGCAAATTTTCAGCAACTTTTAACATCAGATGCGAAAAACCCATTTTTTGGCCAAAAAATGACCAAAAAAATCATAAAAGTTAAAAAAATCAAACCTAAAAATGTAAAAAGTAGAAATGTACTAAATCACCTACATTAACGATACAAAACAAAAAAAAACACAAACATTCAACCATAAAAACGCTTAAAAACACGTTTTTTCATTTTGGGCGCGAATTCAAATATTCAAATTTCAATTCTGATTTTAATTTCGTATTCAGCATATCCGAAAACCCCCGTAATGCAAATGTCACGTAATTTTTATCGTCAGAACCAAAACAATTACTCCCAAAATACTAATTCCGAAATAACAATTACTCCCAAAATACTAATTCCGAAATAACAATTACTCCCAAAATACTAATTCCGAAATAACAATTACTCCCAAAATACTAATTCCGAAATAACAATTACTCCCAAAATACTAATTCCGAAATAACAATTACTCCCAAAATACTATTTCCGAAATAACAATTACTCACAAAACACTAATTCCTCAATACGAATTACTCCCAAAACACTAATTCCGCAATAAGAATTACTCCAAAAATACTATTTCCGAAATATACTATTTCCTAAATAACAATTACTCCCAAAATATTGATTCCGAAATAGCCAAACGATAGACATAAATCTGCAAATGCAAAACCAAACCACCCACGTCCGAACGTTTTGTTATTCAATTAATATTTCGTTAGATTAAAAATTGCATTAAAAATGCGTATTATAGCTTTTAAAGTCATACCGAATTAAAAATCGTAAAAATCATAAAATTCTCTGTGTGCAGCTTTGTTTTGTTAAATAAAATTCAAACAGAAATCGTCACTTTCAATTTTGTACAGTTTATATGAATATTTAAGCAAACACCCATTTGGGGGAGTTATGCTAGGTTCAGCACGTGGGTAATCCCCCGGAGGATTGTGGAGGGGAAGAGTATTTGCGTTCACGCAACGGGGGAATCCCCCGGCGGATCCCCCGGGGGATCCCCCGGGGTTGTTGTTCACGCAAGTGGGGAAAAGGTCCCCGGGGGTTCCCCCGGGGGAACCCCCCGACCGATCAAATCGATTTGATTTTTCGGGGGGATCCCCCGGGGGATTGAAGCCAAAATAAACTTTGGAGCCGTTTTTCACTGTATTTTCACTATGTTGGTCATAAATTTGATGTTGGTGACTCTATCTCAACTTTTCTCGAGATTTTGATGCATTCTTCAGAATTTCATAGTTTTTCGATTTTCGCATGGAAAATGCAGTTTCTTCAAAAACACTCAATTTTTGGCTTAAAAGTGTATTTTTGTTGCGTTTTTTGCTATGTTGGCCATAAATTTGATAGTACTGACTATATTTCAACTTTTTTTTTCCGGTTTTGATGCATATTTCCGATTTTATCAATTTTTCGATTTTTGTACTAAAAAGCGTTCTTTTTGAAAACACACTCATTTTTCGGCTTAAAAATACAACTTTTGTTGGAGTTTTCGCTATGTTTGTCATAAATTTGACTAGTAAAGTGTAAAGGGTGCGGCAAAGCCGCGCCCGTCGAATTCTCTTGTGTTCGGTGTTAGTTATCATATTTTTCCATTTTTCAAATTTTCGATTTTTCAGTTTTTCCATTTTCAATTTTCAGAATTTTTCAGTATTCTTCGGTATTATTCAGGATTCTTCGGGATTCTTTCGGTTTTTTCCGTTAGAATCTCTGGTGGTTTGGTATTAGTTATCATATTTTTGTCAGTTGTCCACCCAGGGTTGGCCAGTTGTCCTCCCCCGGGTTGGCCAGTTGTCCTCCCAGGGTTGGCCAGTTGTCCTCCCCGGGTTGGCCAGTTGTCCTCACCCGGTTGGCCAGTTGTCCTCCCCAGGGTTGGCCAGTTGTTCTGTCTCGAATCATGGATTTGGTAACTTAAATCTCGAATCATGGGTTTGGTAACTTAAATCTCGAATCGGTCTCTGTCAACTTCAGTCACAAATCATGGATTTGGTAACTTAAATCTCGAATCATGGGTTTGGTAACTTAAATCTCTAATCGGGGCTCTGTCAACTTCAGTCACAAATCATGGATTTGGTAACTTAAATCTCGAATCATGGGTTTGGTAACTTAAATCTCGAATCATGGGTTTGGTAACTTAAATCTCGAATCGGTCTCTGTCAACTTCAATCACAAATCATGGGTTTGGTAACTTAAATCTCGAATCATGGGTTTGGTAACTTAAATCTCGAATCAGGGTTCTGTCAACTTCAATCTCAAATCAGGGCTCTGTCAACTTCAGTCACAAATCAGGAGATATATATATTATTATTATTATTATTATTATTATTATAAATATATATTACACATTTCCTGCAATTTTCAGCTTTTTCGGCCTTCAAGAGTCAAATTTTCCAAAAATGCGCTTTTCCGGAAAAAGCCACTTTTTGGGTCAAAAATCCCGAATCTGAATTTCGAAAACGTATTAGGACCACTTTTTACTGCATTCTGAGCGTTTTTGGTTTTCGACCCCTCCCCCCGCCCCGGAACCCCCCTCCCCCCGGGGGGGGGGGGGGGGGTCGGACCCCCCTGGAAATCGAAATCGTCACTTTTTTCCACCGCTTGACAGATCTTCAGATATAAGCGTTCCAAACACAGTCCACCTGCACATTATATATAGGAAAATGTTACTGACTATATCTCAACTTTTTCTCCAGATTTCGACGAAATTAATAGAATTTAAAAAATTTTCAATTTTCGAACTCAAAAGTGCACTTTATGTAAACACACTCATTTTCGGCTTAAAATTGTCTCTTTTGTGTTTTTGTTGGCGTTTTGTTCTATTTTCATCAGTTGATTAGATTCGTTATATGATTTCCGTCTCTGGATTCATACTTTCAGATAACATTTTTTAAATTTCACAATTTTTCGATTTTTGCATACATTTTTGAATAATCAAATTTAATAATCAAATTAAACAATCTGAACTTATCAATACATCTCAATTACTGTATGAATGCCACGAGTTTGTCCTTATAGTAAGTTAGTGATGAATTTCGACCGTCCCCCGGACGTTTTGATCTTTGATCCCTTATTTTCTCCGTCACAGATTTGTCCCGAATTTTTGACTACAAACTACAAATTTTGTAGTTTGTGGTTTTTGCCAGTTCAGGTCGAAATTTTTGGGTCCCGGGGGTTTTCGACTACGGGGAATTCGAATCTGAGGTCGGATTCGACCGCGCGCGCGAGGCGTTTTAGAACTTAGACTGAGCCAAGCTTAGACTGAGCCAAAATTCGACTGAGCCAAACTCAGACTGAGGCAAACTCAGACTGGGTCTGAGTTTGCGCGCCACCGCAGGTGGCGAGCCATTCCTGTGGTGGAGCGCGGAGCGCCCGACCTTCCCCCTGGAATGTGAGTGAAGTTAGAACAGAAAAGGCATACTGATATAGAAAGGGCATACTGATATAGACTCCCGCGCCTAGCCCGCGTAGGGCAGTAACAAATAACCTAGATTAGATACATGATAGGAACAAATTGATTATTTGATGAGTACGAACCCTTTTGTATCCATTGGATTTAGACAAAAAGCAATATAGAGACTTTTTGCTAAATAATGGGAAACATGATAATAATTCGGGAGTAAGGATTGTTCGGAGTAGAGCATCCGCGGAAAGTTCCGACCTCGTGAGAGACCTGTGAGAATAACACGACCTCGTGAGAACAAATCTCGAATCTGACGTCAGATTCGTGATCAGCGTACCGAAAACCCGGTGCAAAAATCAGACCCGTAGACACATTGCATCAAAAAACCCGATTTTTTGGCAAAAAGTGGCTTTTTTTCAAAATGCGCCAAATCAAAAAGTGTAAAAAGCAAAGTGGTCCAGAATCGCCTCGAAATCGATGGGAACATAAAAAACATCACTTCCCATGGTCAAAACCCTTAAAAACACGTTTTTCGGTTTTGGCGCGAATTCAAATATTCAAATTTCGGTTCTGACAATTTTCCCCTAATTTCCTCATCGAGACCTATCGATTGACGTATCACACGCCCCGATCTGAATGCTGGATATTTCTGGATGATTGATGACACGGAGCGTTGCCACACACGCACGACGCCGCTTAGTATTTAGGGAAAGGCATACTGATATAGACTCCCCGCGCGCTAGCCCGCGTTAGCGCGCTAGTAACAAATAACCTAGTTAGATTACATGATATTGAAAATATTACGATTTTTGATGATGTACGAACCCTTTCTGTATCCATTGATATTTAGACAAAAAGCAGATATAGAGACGTTTTTTGACATAAATAAATGGGAAACATGATAATCACATTCTGATTATCACCAGAAATCCTGCATGTTACCTTAAACTACCACGAATTTTCAGAACAAGTTATGCGAGCATAAACTGTGCTCTATATAGAATGGACTATATCAAAAATTATTTTTTTGCCATAACCTCAAAAGACCATTTTTTGTACCACAGAACCAAATATTTCCCAAAAAACCAAATATTTTAACAAGATATAAGAAAGTTATAGTGAAAAATGCAAGAAAAATGCAGACAAAATAGTCAAAAATGAGTGTGTCAAGAAAAATACATTTTTTGGCGAAAAATCAAAAATTGCAAAATTTTCGAGACATGTATCAAAATCTAGACAAAAGTTGAGTTAGAGCAAGTAACATCAGATTTGTTGCCAACATAGCAAAAAACTGCAGAAAAATGGAAAAATATGAATTAATTGAAAAAAAAATTGAATTCTTCTGAAACATTTATCGAAATCTGGAGAAAAAGTTGAGATAGAGTCAGTAACAACAGATTTATAACCAACATAGTGAAAACGGGAGAAAATGAACACAAAACGATTGACTTTCATTTTTATGAATCAATCCCCTCCATAATCCCCCTCTGTGCGTGAACACCCAATCCCCCGGGGGATCCCCATGAGGATCCCCTCACCTTTCCAGCCGGTTGCATGAACACTTTGCGTGAACACTCAACCCCCCGGGGGATCCCCTCCACAATCCCCCGGGGGATTCCCCACGTGCGTGAACCTAGTGTTACACTTGGGGGTGTTGCTAAAAACTCGCTCAAAACTGCCGATATATTATTTTCTGGACGCACTTTTCTTACCCAACTAGGGGGGAAATGTGGGGGTTTACTTTTGCATTTTTTCATAAGTGGCCATTTTTGAACCTAAAATGGCCAAAAAAGTTTTGCCGGCAAAATTTTGGTGAAAATGGCATATCTAGACCAGTGTTTTCCTGACCGGGCAATTTGGCAACCTGACCGGGACCCCAGTCAGGTTACCTGACTTGACCGAGACAGGTCAGGTCAGGTCATGTTTTACCTGACCTTCTGTATGACCGGGCTCAAAATTTTCCAAAATCGCAAAAATGGTCAAATTTTACCTATTTTTAGCGTTTTTCAAGCATTTCGTTGTAATCACAAATAATTATCATTAGAGCTGGGATTTTTAGAAGATTTTTAGAGCATTTTTGCACAATTTTTGAAATTTTGGAAAATTTTTTGGAAAATTTTTTTACATTTTTTTAGAAAAATTTTTAGAATATTATTGAAAAATTTCTGGAAATGCAGAAAAATTTTGTGAAATTTTTTGGGAAATGTGGAAAATTTACGAATTTTTTTTTAAAACTCGTGAATAAATGGTTCAAATGAAATTGTAGATGAAAAACGGGTAAATAACGATTATTTTTAAATGAAATTTTTAAATAAAAACTTTTCTGTCTTATGGCCAAGTCATAATTATTTAACAATTAACATTAACAAATTTTTTATCATTCTCCGTCAAACTTCGTTCACAATTTTGACTTTTGCATAAGAAATTCTCGTTTTATGACCATTTCACTGTGTTTTTATAACAAAATATGTTGCTCAATCTGGAGAATTCGAATACTCCAATCCACTTTTGTAATCTATGAAGGAAGCTAGGAATAAAGGCTCTAGGTCACAGATAAAGTAGGAATGAATTTTAACAAACTATACAGAAATAGAGTGGGGTCTGGGGGCGATAGCCCCCAGATGGAGGAGAAAATTTGAGAATTGGGTCAACTTTCATTGAAAATTTTAAACATTCGCCGAAAGTTTCGCAAAATTTTCGCCGGCCACGCCCTATCGGGCGCGGCCACCTCCGTTTTTAAGGGTTTTCGGTCAGATGACCGGTCATCTGACCTGACCGGCACCCCCGGTCAGGTCAGAGGTCAGGTCAGTTTAAACTCGGTCAGGAAAACACTGATCTAGACAGCAAATTGAACTGAATTTTTTTGACAAAATGCTAAAATTTGGGCACCAAATTCAGAAAATTTTTTTGAATTATGAAGTAAACAAAAATTTTTCCATAAAATTTATGTTACATACAATTTCTCTACCTTAGCTATCTGTACTAGCTAATCCTATGATTAGCCGGCTAAAGCTGGTAATTCTAGCTTTAGCCAATTTTGCTAGCTAAAGCTAGAATTACCAGCTTTAGCCGGCTAATCCTAGGATTGGCCGATTTCCAGCTTTAGCCATGACATATGCACCAAATGTCCAAAGTGAATGATTTAAGGTACACACAGACATCGGGCATCGAGTTAGAGTTGAGCGTTTTGGGCAAACTCCACATGTCGTTTCCAGTACCCCATCTGTGACTCTTGATGGCTTTGTAAGGACTGCTATGGACTTAACCAGGGAACAGCCTTACTCAAAATGGAAGTGATGTTGGGGAACATAATTTTATTAGAAAACGATTGCTTTTATATACAACTATGGCGGATACAAATTGATTAATTAGTCTAGGTTAGGGTCGGTTAGGTTTTGCTTAAAACAATACATGCAAACTAGTTAGCTAAGAATTGGGGAAGATGATATCGCCTAATTGTGGGATAGGAGTGGTTCTACTGGCGGCGATATCAATCAAAGGAGGGGAAACTTGCGCTCTTTTTATCCAAAAAAGGTGTGAGGAAGGATTAACCGGAAATGTTTGAGCGCGGGTTTCTCTTCCTTTACAAAATTATAAATTTTATTTTGAAGATCGAAGATCGAAACAGATCCGGCGGCCGAAGAGGGGTCCGTTGGTCATTCATCTTCGTTCTTCTGCATCAGCATTCCAACCAGGCTTCGGGTGCTTCCCTGTGGTCCATTCCTTCGAAGTGGTCTGGCGATTTCAGGGGAAGTGCTTCTTGCTCGGCTCCTGCTTTGTCTTGAGAATCGTCGTGGGCGATCAATGAGTTCTATCTCTTCTTCTTGTGGGCGGAATCTCACGGATGGTTGTTCGCGGATTACTGTAGTTGGTCGTTGGTACCTTCCTTTGCAGAGAGCGAGAACTGCTGACATTGCGCCATAAGTTTCTAATATGCATATTGCGGTGACCCAAGCGATCCAGATTCTCTTCAGGTAATGGAATACCCAAATATCCCATATGTCCTCTTCGAGAGTGTGGTGATGGCCGGGGATTGTCTGATCTGTGACGAGCACTTCGGTTAGACCCTCGTTGGTTTTGTTGTTGGTTAGGTCTTGCTAAAAACAATACGTGCAAACTAGTTATGCTAACATTGAGGGAGATGATATCGCCTAATTGTGGGGATAGGAGTGGTTCTGCTGTCGGCGATATCAATCAAAGGAGGGGAAACTTGCGCTCTTTTTATCCAAAAAAGGTGTGAGGAAGGATTAATCGGAAATGTTAGAGCGTGGGTTTCTCTTCCTTTACAAAATTATAAATTTTATTTTGAAGATCGAAGATCGAAACAGCTTTTCCTGGATTTTTGTGGGAAGAAAAATGAGAAAACAATGTGAATTAATAATAAGAATGAACACATTAAAAAGGAATAAACATGAGTTAATTAACGAATTTGAAAGACGAATAAGATTTCTAAAAACTGATGATGATGATTATTAGACATTGCTCTACGGAATAATTTGGCAAACTGTAAAATTAGTCACCATGTTTGGGAAAGGATCTAAAGCAAAGAAAACCTTAGATCTGGGGGCGATCCATATCAAATGCCCAGATGCCCAGAATTCGTTTACAACCGTTTTTTTCAGTTTTTTTCTGTTTTAGATCACTTTCGAAAAAGTGTGATGTGACTCATAGAAGAGTCAACTCACTCACTTCACATCTACGGTTGCAGACCAACTAAACGATAGGTTAGAGTTGACAGGCAAGGTTTGATCACCAGTGGAAGTGTAAAAGGCGCAAATGATAGTATCAATAGGCCAGGAAAAAGTTGGCGCAAATTTGAATCGAGTTTTTGATTTTGTTAGTGGGTTTTTAACCGAAATTAAATCAAATTATTTAAAAAATTATTAAAAACCAATTATTATACCAATACCGACCATTTTACCAACGAAACCCATATTCCTTTGGTAAAAATTTCCAGTTGATAAAAGGTTCGTTGGCAAAAAAGGTCCGGTGGTTAAAGGATTCATTGGTAACTTGCTCAATTTCAAGGTTACTTCACTAATAGAGTTACGAAGTGGTAAAGGTTCTGGAGTGGTAACTCGGTCGTTGGAAACCTGGATACATTCCAAGTTCTGAGTGTATTTCAGTTAAAACAAGAGGGTAAATGGGCGCCAAGCGCCCATTTCGAATTTTCGAAAAAAATTTTTCAAAAATTCCCGGATTCAGACTCAGCACCATCGAAAACCCCCGGGTGCAAAAAATTAGTATGAATTCAAAAACGCATTCCAGTGGGTTAGAGAAACTGTGATAACTCACAACTCGAGACTGTCTGATCGCCGCAGAAAAATTTTTATCAGTCCTTGCTTCTCATCCCAGGAGGAGCATTTTGAGCTATCACACGCCCGTACGTAGGTAAGTAACTGGAGCACACGGACAAACATACTAACGGTAGCCACTTGCGAATTAGGGTGATTGGATGGATGTTCTATATTTATCCAATTGTCAAGTGTTTACTGAAGAAGTGCACTTTCCAAAATTAAATAAAAAAGGCTACAAATTTTAAAAATATAAAAAAGCAACTTTTAAAAAGTTGCCATCCTTTCAAAAACGCTAATTTCATGTCAAATTTGCAAAATCGCAGGAAATGTATGCTTTTTAAATTTTTACTTCTACTACGCCTTCAAAAAGTTCCTGAATTTTAGGAAAAATTGTGATATGATTGTTTGCCCCTTTTTTATATTTTTATATATATGTTGACCTTTTGAAAGCTAATGCCGCTTTTTCGAAAAATTGGATGTCCCGTTTACGGACCACATAGTGAGATTATTTGGCAGGGTTGAGTTGGCAAAGATAGAGGAGTATGGGTCACAAACAAAGAAAACATTACAGCTGTTCACATCTGGCAAGTGGAGATTCCAAATATTCTTTCACCTGGATAAAACCTAGTCCTCTAAACAGAACAACAGTGCTTAAAATTGTCTTACTTTAACCAATTTCACAATGGAAAATATCTGTCACGCTCGTCGACAGCGCTGCAGTGCGCTCCTAGCATAAAATGGCGGAGAAGTAAAGTATGCGTAAGGCGTGAGTAATCTTTTTCAGTGTTTTTACGTCTAATCACCCGAAACGGCAAGTGAAGCTGGCTGTGTTTATCCGCAGCGCCCAGAGCTGGGAGTCGCTCCTTTTGGGGAGCATGATATGTCAAAATGCTCCCCAGGTGATGCTGAGACGGAACCCGAAAAAAAATCCGGCGCATATAAGGTGAATTTCAAATTTTGGCCAAAAACGTGCCAAAAATGACACTTTTTTGCGCTACAAAGGAAAAGACCCTGAACCGAACCATCTGCGTGGCTGATTTTTTGCACCCGGGGGTTTTCGATGGTGCTGAATCCGAATCCGGGGTCAAAAAAATGTCCGGGTACCCCCGGGGTACGAAAAATTTTTTTCGGAAAAATTTTTTTTGCGCTCAAAACTCATTTTTCCAGCTGCTTGAGGGCCGAAGGCCCGAAATAGTCTCATGCTGCTCTACTCCCGAACAACCCTTACTCCCGAACAACAGCCGAGGCATACTGATGGCGGTGCGCGAAGCGATGACGAACCCAATCTCCCGCTGTGCACGCTAACCGTGTACAAGAGTCAAATATGCCGCGAAGCGGCATATTTGACTTTTGAACTAATTCGGAGAATTCACAAGTGATTTAAATAAGCTACAATGTGATAAGGTAAATATAAATACTCTAAAGTTATTGTGCATCCTAAATATGTCGGATTAATCTGAAATCGACATATGCGAAATTAGCTCAACATCCTTTTACACAAAGCATAAAATTTTTGTTTTTACTTCTCAATCACTTCTCAATAAAACTGTATTTGCCGGAAGATTAAAGTTCAAGTTCACAATTTTTCGATATTTTGTGTGGAAAATTGGTATTTATTGTAAAGTTGAACTTTAACCAAAAATTTGGTACTTATTTAGTTCCCCCCCCCCATCCGATGGGGGGAACTAACAAGGAAACCTCACCTGGGGCCGATCTATATCAAGTGCTCAGATGCTCAGATCTGAGCATTCTCTAAGCGAAAAATGTCTGGCTTTTCACAATTGCACAACGCGTCACTATTTTCTCTCTCACATCTCTCTTCTTATTTTGTGTTAGACACAGAATGCTCAGAAAATGAAAATGCTTTGTTAATTTCCTCAGACGTATTTTCGTCTGAGCATATGCTCAGACGATTTTCCAAAATTTATAAGAGAAACATTTAAGTTCCTCACGTTGGGTAATTAAACCGAACACTCGTCGCTAGACGTCCGCCCTTTATGTTGTTTGTGGGTCGATTTGGTGCTATTGTGCGGCGCACCAAAAAGACTATTGCAGAACGAGAGCGCAGAGAAGATATGTGTCTGCCCGGTTATTTCCCACTGCCGCTTCCTTTCCTTTCTTTTCCTTTCTAATCAGTCAGACAAACACTTTGAGAGAGAGCACGCTATTTATGAGAGAGCCAGACATTTTTTGGTTAGAGATTCTGAGCATCTGAGCATCTGAGCACTTGATATAGATCGGCCCCTGGTGAAACGCTCACCTGGTGAAACGTGATGGATAGGAATTTACCCCACCTTGTGGGCATTCGAACGGTGCCAACCATTTTGGCGAACCAGTTACGAAAAAAAAGTTAGCCTGATACGGAAAATTGGATTTTTACAAGGAAAATACGAGAAAATCCGACTTCAGAGGCCGTTTTCGGGCGTTTTTCTCTACGAAAGTGGCAAAAATAATGTCATATTCGTGTTCCCCGTAATTTTTTGGGTAAGATAGGGCCTTTTTCAGAATTTTTTGAGAAAAGATTTTTTCAGGTTTTTCATCTGGTAGCAAAAAAAACTGGAAAAATTTTTTTCTCAAAAAATTCTGAAAAAAGTGTTATCTTACCCAAAAAATTACGGGGAACACGAATATGACATTATTTTTGGCACTTTCATAGACAAAAACGCCCGAAAACGGCCTCTGAATTCGGATTTTCTCGCATTTTCCTTGTAAAAATCCAATTTTCCGTATCAGGCTAACTTTTTTTTCGTAACTGGTTCGCCAAAGCGGTTGGCACCGATCGAATGCCCGCAAGGTGGGGTAAATTCCTATCCATCACGTTTCCCCAGGTGAGCGTTTCACCAGGTGAGGTTTCCTTGTAAATATTTTCCTTAGCTTTTAAGCCAATTTTATTTAGTTCCCCCCATCCTACACATTCAGTTGAAAAATACAAGGAAGATTTTTAACAAAGAAGTTGTCTATTTATAAATGTTAAATAGACAACTCCTTTGTTTGAAGTAGACAGTGAAATTTGAAGTGAAAATTGAACTGAATGTGTAGGATGGGGGGACTAAATAAAATTGGCTTAAAAGCTAAGGAAAATATTTAGTTCCCCCCCCCCATCCGATGGGGGGGAACTAAATAAGTACCAAAAATTTAATCAATGTTTTATTTGTGATGTACAGTGCGATTTTTTTGCATCTGGTGCGGAAAAGTCTCTAGTTTCTGGATCACTCATCCAAATTTTGACAGAACGCCAAAAAGTGCCAATTTTGAAAATGTCTAAAAATTGTCAAAAAAATCCCTTTGGATCGAAAACATTTTTTGTCGATTTTTTGCCTGAAAAAGTGTTTTCTAGGGTAATTTGATGCGCTGATCACGATAACTGACTTTAATTTTTAGATTTTTACATGATTTTTATGAAATTAGGAGTGCGTCTATAATTATGAAACGCCAGATTTTAATGTATTGGCGCAAATTTGAAACATATTAGTGATCGAGCTCGGAATGTTCCATTAAAAGTGTTTTTTCGCGTGTGCTCTACACGATAGTAATAGCGGTTTAAGCAGATGTTTACATTTTTACAAAACCCCCAAAATATGGGGTGCGTCTAAAATTATGAACGATATTTCTCTCACAAGGAAAGGTGGAAATTCGACGCTCGGATTTTTTGATAGAAATTTTTGTAGAGCATAAGCGATTTAGTTTGTAAAATTTCCCGCTTGTTTGCCGTAACCCCTGTTCTTTCCCGAAAAGTTGCAAGATTGAAAGATCGAAAATTTCCATTTCTTCGACTTTTCAGCACTTTTTTGTCCTCCTCAACAAAATGGACTTCAGATTCGGATTCAGTGCGAACTACTGAGTAGGATAGGTGAATTTTGGGCAATAATTGACAAATTTTAATTTTTTGGTAAACTTTCCCTGGCGCCCTTCAAGGTAAATAGATATTTTCCAAGCTATTTTTTCAGATGAGGACAATATGAAAAATATATTAACTCCGAAATTAATGAAAATTCACTATTATATTCAACATTTTTAAAGGAATCTGATTGTTTGTTGTACTAATCCAGATAATTTGTTTTGTGTGTTATTAGGTAAAATGATTTTTCATTCTATGACGTATATACATCTAGAAGATCCGGGAAAAAGCTTGTTTTATTTTATGAAATTTTAGTTTTGTTATGTTTTGAGATTAGCTCACAATGTCATGTGTCGAGAATAGTTATCCGCTCTGAATAATGATTTGCGGTAGCCTCAGTTGAGGCAATAAAAATAAAATTGCTGGGTGGCCCTCACTACTTCGGCTGTTGGGAATCGCATGGAGCATCTGTTTGGTCTCTCAGCTGTCAACATAAAATGATATCGCACAAAGCTTAGAACAAAGAATATTTAATGGGATCACAAGTCCTTGTGTCCATAAACCCTTAAGTCTTTCCTTCTCCAAAGCGAGAAAATGTTTGGGCGAAATGGCTTAAGGAAACCTCACTAAACGAGACTCACTTTTATCACGATAGAGAATATTCCTCTAAAATACCCCGAATTCTTTGATGTCATTGCTTGTAATGTTCAGAAATTCCTTTTGAAAGAATTATATTATTCTAGAAACTAAATTCTTCAATTTTTTTTGTCCTAATTTTTCTGCTCCGGAGACATCTATCACATACACCGCCCAAAATGGCATTATTAAGCCATGTAGGTTAACCAGCCAAGATTTTATACCATTTTAGGATTTCGATGACGATTACAAATTCCCAAACGTTCGAAAAAGAAGTTTAAGAATACACATTTGACCCTTTTAAATCTCGAAATCATTTTGTACGAATCCCAATTTTTAGAAGACATATTTCGGATACGTTTGCAAAGCAAAATCAAATGTAATACGAAAAAATGTTCACTACATCATAGCACCTAGTGCTTTGTGATTCACCAAATATCTAACGATTCACATATCACGATTGTTGTGATTATTTAATATAAAAATTTGCAAGACAAATTCATATCTGTGATATCCTTCATCTGTTAAAGTGTTCTATATCGAATAATTACTTTGCGTATGCAAGTTTTTAATTTATGTCATACTCTCTCTATAGCGCGACTGTTTCCCATCGATTTCAGGCTACATTTCATATTAGACACAGCCATTAACTTGAGAGTTGGCTAAAAATAAGCTAAAAATAATGCTTCCACTCTAGTCTATTTCGCAGGATAGAGATTTAGGATGCCCTGGGCCAGCTTTCTCATTTCCGCTCCTTTCGCGGCCCATGACAGCTTAAATGCTCCACTTGCCAAGCTGAAAAGGAATCTAGAAAAAAATTTTAGCGCAAGTCTCAAAAAGTGGCTTTTTGGTCCATAAGTGCCATATTTGCCGCTTTTCTATTGGAAACTCTCATTTCTGCTCCTTTTATCTCAAAATGCTCCCCTGGGGGTACTGAAAAGGAATCCAGAAAAAAATTTTCACACATGTTTTAAAAGTGGCTTTTTGGCCAAAAAGTGTCGTTTTTGCCAAAAATTGAAATTTTTCGAACTAAAACATCTGCAGGGCTAATTTTTTCTACTTGGGATTTTCGAAGATGCTGATTCCGAATGAGATTCGAGATCTGTTCTCATGAGGTCGTGTTATTATCACGAGGCCTCTTATGAGGCCAGATTTTAATATTCTGTAGAGTTGTGCCACTACCGTGACGAAGGCCACGGATTTCCCTTCTTGTTCTTTCTATAGCGCGACTGTTTTACTCTATCAATTTCACGTTTCATATTGGATTATGATATAAGACACAGCCCTTAACTTGAGAATTGGCTAAAAATTGTCTAAAATAATTAACTGCAGCTACTTGTAAGTACTTTTTTAAAAGTAATTTTATTCTCGAGCTTGAATATTATGTCATACAGAAAACAATTTTTCAAAATTCTGACTAAATGATAATTTAAAATTAGTCACCATATATATTTCAATAGGTGTTACTAAACACCGATATATGTTTAAGACTTACACCCGCCCATTGGCATTAGTAGTGGGGTATGATTTAAAACCTATTTTGATTCATATTTCCAAACTCATTCTCTCAATCCACGCAGCGAGCCCGCCGTAAAGCCAGTCCCGAATAATCCCCTGTCTCTCATTATTCGCGATATTAAACTGTGATTGAAAAATAGCAGCCATATGCTCCGAATATTTGGTGCAGCCGCCTATAATGTCACCGCCTAAAATGGCATTATTAAGCCATTTGGGTTAGCCAGCCGAGATTTTATACCATTTTAGGATTTTGATTTCACTGATTTCGAGCCTGAGATTAATTTTGCTCATGGATAGTGTAGTACCACTTCTGTCATTCTGCGCAGTATGGACGTAGAAATGGTACAATACTAAAACGTCGGTACTACAGTATATGTAATGGAAAAGTTGACCTCAGATACGGAATCAGTTAGTCGAAACTGAAAGAGTAAAAAATTTCGTCTATAAACGCTTTAGAAATACTTTTTTATGATGTCATAGTGATAGTGTCATGTACGATAGACATGGTATAAAGAAATGTAGTGAGCTGATATTAAGTGATAAATTACAAGCACATTTTAATATGCTGGCAAAGGAATCATATCTCTCCCTAACTCTTCTCATGTGTGACCGATCTCTGCAACATTCTTTGCTAGTATTGTGCGCAAATTTGATCAATTTATAACTTTACTTTTCCGTAGAAACACACATATATACACCTATATGAAATTTATGTTTATGTATATATACATGTCATTCAAATTTTTAGAGATGCCACTTGGGTTTTATTCTGTTTTGATTTTTGTCTCTATTATTGGGGCGACTAATGCTCAGCAGCAACTGGGCCGACACGACGGCCTTACTCGATTTAGGGTTTGCAATCGAGACGCAGTTGTGTTCCACGACGACTATGGAAACAAGTAGGTTCATTTTTCAGCGACATTTTTGGTAAAAGAATGGATTAAAAAGTAGCTAAAAATTTAATGTACCAATTTTTACATGCAAATTCTTCATTTGACTACGAAAGCAGGTTTTAAAAGGGTAATTTCCCCACTAATCCGATGTGTATTCACCAGACGCCATTATCGTGATAGCGCACAATTTTCTGACAAGTTTGTCTCCAAATAGACACATATAAATCTGAGTTTCTGATATTTAAATTTATACCACACTGGCAAATTACCAACATTTTGGATTTTAGAATCCTTGATGGTCGCTCTGGAGAAACGGCCGATTTTGAAATCCACTTTACGCCGAACTACATATACGGTAATATACTTAAAACATTAAGAGCTAACAAGGAGTATAACAAAAATATCTCTTCCGAATTCGGGATTTATTGAGCTTATCGAGAGCCCTTCGAGTAAAACAGTAGAAATTTTTGCCAAAAATGGGTTGCGCTTTTGACCAAATATTTTATCTCTGCATATTTTGTTTCTGCTTTCTATAAGTAATAATATCGTAGATCACTTTTCGGAGTTTTCTCCGAAAACATCAAAATCATTTTCTCGCAAAAGTTTGCATTTGGATGGGCGTTTCTGTTAAACTGCTTGCAGGCATAAAATATTCCTAGGCAATTTTATTATTATTGCAATACTTTTCAGGCCCCAAATTCTATGTTGAATTCTGCGCAAAGGATATTGGCTGCGATCAAGAAAAAGGGTAAGCTTACTTCGCATTTTTATGAGAGATTCCATGACGTAATTGTGCCACAAAATTCTTGCCAAAACTGTATTATTCTTTGTTTTGTTGTTTGTTTTGTTGGGTATTCCCATAAGTCGTGGCTCCCCTCAAAGTCATGTTTTTTGGCGTGATATTGCTATTTAGAGCGCAGTTTTCATAGGAAACCATATTGGAAATATGGGGGTAGGAAATGGACATTTTTATCAAAAGCCTCATATTTCGGCCAAAAATGGCATTTTTTGTCGAAAAATGGCTTTTTGAAACTCTGCCTAAAATCTGATTAGAGATTCGGAATCAGCACATCTGATAACCCCCGGATACAATTAATTCCCATCATATACCGTAGTTACCAAAAATTTTCTGCGGAACGTTCGCCCGACAACACAAAAAAGCCACTTTTTTGACAAAAAATGCCATTTTTGGCCGAAATATGACACTTTGGATAAAAATGTCCCTTTCCTACCCCTATATTTCCAATATGGTTTCCTAAGAAAACTGCGCTCAGAATAGCAATATCGCGCCAAAAAACATGACTTTGAAGGGGGCCACGACTTATGGAAAAACCCAATACAGAAATAGTGATTTTGGAACAAAACTGTTGGGGGGGGGGAGGTCGAAATAATTAACATTTATATCGGATTCATAATCTATGTGCTTGTGCTCATACCGGGTTCATTGGCCTACGCAACATTCTATTTGGCCTTTTCAGACTGATTCTGTGCTGGGAGGCTCCGAAATGGCTAAAAAGAAACACGTCTGGCAGTAGCAATGGTCGCATCAAAGATTTACTGGCTCAATGTGGCGATTATCAAGGTGTAATGGTGACAACTGTAAATGGCGGGAATCAATTTCGCATTGACACTGTTCACGGAAGCACGTAAGCTATAAGATTAGGCATAATACAGTTACAGTGGATTTTCTGGTAACTTTTCGTGGGAAATGTTGAGTCTAGGTCAAAACCCCCTGCGGCTAGGTCAAAACCCCCGCGGCCAGTTTTGCCATAACCTTTTACTGGAACATTCTAGAAGGTTGTGTAACGCCTTAAATCAGAGCTATGACACTGGCTTACAAATCCGTAATTACTTGACGTATCTCAATTCAAAATGCTCTAGATTTAATTATTTTTGTCTCAAAATTTCAACATTTTTGAAAATTCGAGAATTCGAGACAAAAATAATAAAATCTCGAGAGTCTTGAATCAGGATGCGGCAAGTTTATACGGATTTGTAGCCCAGAGTCGTAGCTCTGATTTAAGCTATTACTCATGCTTCTAGAATGTTCCAGTAAAAGGTTATGGCAAAAAATGCCGCAGGAGGTTTTGACCGGGGAGGTTTATGGTTCCCGAAAATGTTGATCATAGTATATAACATTTAACTAACCATATATGTATAGCGTATACCAATAAGAATTTATAAAGCACATAAAGTAAGGGAAAATACTACAATAGTAAAGAATTAGGTAGTATTATCACCTGCGTAGTTTCCAATTTTCACATTTGAATTTTAGCTGTTCCCATCTATCAGTCCCATTCACCATTCCACTCTCCTTATATAGTATGATAAGGTGAAGCGATAATTCCTCCGTGTGTCGCGCGACACGGAGGAATTATTTTAGGAAACCAGGAGTTCATTCTTAGGGGTGCTTATTTTCAAAATCCTTATAATAAGTCAGTGACGTCCGTGCGTCCGTCCGTCGGACGTTTTTGGGAGTGCATTCTTAGGGGTGCTTATTTCATTTTTCGCAGGTGCATTCTTAAAGGTGCTTATTTTCAAAATGTACCTTTGTTAGAGTAATTTTTAGTGGGGAATTCGAATTTGAGGTCAAAATTTAGCTAAAATGTAGACAAATTTTAGCTAAATTTAGACAAAAGTGAAAGGCTTATTTCCGTATGTCCAAAATTTACAAAAACTCAGACTGAGTCAAACTCAGACTGAGCCAAACTTAGACTGAGCCAAAATCAGACTGAGCCAAACTCAGACTGAGCCAAAATCAGACTGAACCAAACTCAGACTGAGCCAAACTCAGACTGAGCCAAACTCAGACTGAGCCAAACTCAGACTGAGCCAAACTCAGACTGAACCAAACTCAGACTGAACCAAACTCAGACTGAGCCAAAATCAGACTGAACCAAACTCAGACTGAGCCAGAGGCGCAGCCAGAAACTCTGTGCTCTGATTTAGTCTCTTCTACACTGCGTGCTATTTCTTTGTTAAAGCCAAAAAAAGCGGGGCACCGTCAGACTCAACAATGATAAACATAGAAAATTTTACAAAAGCGAAAGAAGCTCTAGAAATTTCTCTATCTTCTTTTCTAAGCTATGAATAACCATTGTTGTGTCTGCCGGTGTCACGCTTTTTTTGGCTTTAACAAAGAAATAGCACGCAGTGTAGAAGAGACCAAATCAGAGCACAGAGTTTCTGGGTGCGCCACTGGACTGAACCAAACTCAGACTGGTATATATATATACATGTATACAAAATTTTTAATCGGACTCCCTTAGGGAGTCCCAAGCCACTAGTGTTCAATATGTCACTTTCGACATCTTGCATTTAACCTAGCAATCTTTAGGTACGAATTTGTGGTGTCGGCAGATCCAAACTGTTTCTCCCTTTGGCTATTCGGATTTGACCCGTATCCTGGAACCCGCAAGCAAATCTCAGCAACACAGAAGAAGCGGTCAATCGTAAATGCCTGGTACCCAGAGTTGAGGACAGCCAACGCACTCTCATTGTCCTTAGGTAGATATTAACTAAATTGCAAAATATTTAACACTTATGTTTTCAAAAAGTTTTACTAGAGAGCAAACATATTTTATACCTGTTTATTATCTGCTCCCAATAGGCTCTCATTTGCATGAGTGTGAACGAAACGCTCTGTATCTGCACTCATCCAGGAATACTAGCACGTTTCCAGGGTCGTAATGTAGCTCATTGATAAGTCTTGGCGTGTCCGATCCGCGAAAATGATCAGAATCAAAATTTTAATTTAAAAGCCAAAAATTGTTTTTAAGTAC
Organism: Ditylenchus destructor; assembly: GCA_022814885.1. Lineage (NCBI taxonomy): Eukaryota > Metazoa > Nematoda > Chromadorea > Rhabditida > Anguinidae > Ditylenchus > Ditylenchus destructor. The sequence goes on from JAKKPZ010000177.1 coordinate 38,429, forward strand.
CGTAAATCCTCTAATAAGTCCCCCGGGGGACTTATTATTTCGGAAGCTCTAATACTGCTGCAGCAGACAGAATAAATATCTTTATGCGTTGAAGAGAAAATTGAATCAAACGCATAAAGCGTTGTTGTTTGTCAAAAATAAATTTGCATTGTCTATTGTGCACGTTCTGGTCAGTCGACAGTCGTCGTGTTTACCACTTTGAAATGATGAAATAGTGAAGTCATTGTGTTAAATTACAAGCGCCTACGGCGCTTGTAAAAGTGTGTAAATGGGGAAACCTATTAGCTAGCAAAAGCACTGCCGCTATCGCGGCGTTTCGCGACGAAAAAAAAATTTTTGTCTAAAAAATGGTCTAAAAAATTTTGTCTATATTTTGTCTAAATTTTTTGAAAATCTGTATCAGCACATCCGTACGAACATTTTAAGCTATCACTTGCCCGGAAATGAGCAGTGGAAGGGGTCTAAACTTCACCCCACGCAGGGACAGACGCACAGACACTGGCTTCTTAGTAAAGTAACATGCTTTGCAGACGAATGACGCTTTTCTGTCTTTTACTACAGAGGGGGGGGACTTATTTGAGGGGGGACTTATTGGAGGATTTACGGTATTTTATATTTTCATGAGTGTTTTTAATTATTTTGAGCTTTTTATGTTCCGATCGCTTCGCGGAGCCATGCGGGTTATTATACACTTTCCGATTTGGTACCGTTGCTCTATTTTTATATAAAAACATTTTGCCAAAAAATGTGAGTTGTCGAATCAGACTGATGATTTGCACTTGCAAGGCTTGCCTTAAAATATAACGAAATTTTAAACTCCATGGCTTACGGTTAGTTAATACATTTTTCCAAATTTTGATACAGGTTGTTATTAAACGACGATTTGTTAAAAAATACATTAGCTCATTGACCAAAAGCTAATTATCATTCCTTATATTTAGACTACGATGGATCCAATAATGGCCTGCCAAGCGAACATCCGGGTGATTTTAAGGAGAACGACCGTATCCGCGATCTGAGCAATAAGCCGATTGTGATGAAAGACGAGGAGATTCAAATTGCTGCAGAAGCAGGTCGATTCTGGGAAATGCGCAAAGAAGATTTTGAGTCACACTATTTTACTGCCAAGTTCAAGGCGGTAGGTGGAGGCGGATGTTGCAACTTGAGCGCTAAAATTGTGAGTGATTTGGTGATTATTACTGTTGAATGGCACAAAACTAATTTTCTGGTGTCCGTCAGTGCGGTCTGGTCTGCCGTTTAGACCCTTTCTTGACCGTCTTCGACCAGATCTCACCACCATCGGCGGCATCACCACCGTCAGCCTGGACTGTAGTTTACACCACTCCGCCCCCCACACTTCGACTCAAATTTTGTCAGCGCTATAGTAAACATCCCCATAAATCTGTAAAAACCCTTAAGCGGTCAAAATCCCTCCCCCCGCTCAAAATCCCCCGGTCAAAATGCCCCCTGATCAAACCCCCTGGACTTAATCCTCCATTTTTAAAAATCATAAAAATTGCCAAAAAACATGAAAATGCTCATTTTTTTTCGCTGAATTCGTATGTAACATTATTTCTTGGCCAATTTTTAGCCATTAGGCTGAATAACCACAAAACACAACTCCTTCAAAAGCGAGCAACAACCTGGGGCCAGATACGGACTTAGCCTTGGCTTAAGTTCCCGAACAACCCTTTCATTACCTTGTATGGGGCTTTAGGCTTAGAATCTCTGTACTGTACCAATACAGCGAAAAATGAAAATTTTCATGCTTTTTGGCCATTTTTATATGATTTTTTGAAAATGGGGGATTATGACATGGGCGGATTTTAACCGGGGGAGGATTTTGACCTAGTCTCGTTAAAAAATGGGCTCAGATTAGGGCTGGTCCTACTGCGAAAATGGAGAAAAGAGGTTTTTTTGCATAAAAACGGCCATAACGCACGTCCTTGCTAGTACTGTAAAATTTTGAAATCTTACATTGTTATTTTAGATGGGCAAAGAGTTGAGCAAATGCTACTATCATTGGAAAGATCTCATCCGATGCAAAGACATTAAGGCATGTAGTGCAATTGTGCAGTACGGTTACCATCCGAAACCTCTTTACGGTTTGTTTTCTATGGGATTATCAATACCATACATTTCTACCCGAACTTTTACATAGATCCCTCAACGGATACAACTGATACCTACCTGATACCAACGAGTCCTAATTCTGTGTTGACGACTACGACAGAACCAGATGCGGAAGAACCGATAAATACTTCTCCCTTCTCCACTTTCTCTCCCATTGCAACACAAACAACTACTATGACGACTACAACAGCAAATCCAAATTGGGCCCAACATATTACTGGTATTACTTGAATTCGTGATAAGTCACATAAATTTGGTAACAAAGTGAAATTCGAAAATAATTTTAATGTTTCACATTTTCGTAAATATTTTTTTTACATCCGTAGTATAGCGAATTATATGTATTTTTGGATATTATTGAACAAATAAAAATCAGTCGATTTCGATACATTTTTGTGGTTTTAATGCAATATACTTTAAACTCTCTAATTTCTCTCACTCATTTATCCCATGTTAATATTAAGATCCCAAACAACGAACAGAACTTGAAAAGAAATTCGGCGTTTATTTGCCCTGGAATCCTGTGGCATACCCTATTGTTTCCAAAGCTGCACAATTCCTGTTGACAGTAAGCTTTGTTCAAAATAGCCAATATAACATTAATCTTATTCAGAGACGTTTCTCAAGCGCGTTTCCTGCTACTGACACGCAAAGAATTAATAGCTTCGTGACGGTAATATTTTCAATGTAAACATTTAAACTAGAAAAAATAATTAATTTTTAATTGTTGCTTTTTTAAATTGCAAAAATTTGAGAATTAAATATTTATATGAAAATTGCTTCGTAGGAAAAGGTATTGTAGACCAGGGCCCGACCGTCATATAGGTAAATCCGGTAATTACCGGGAGGTCAGCTTTTGGAACAAGCACCCCTAAGAATGCCTCAAAAATAAGTTCACAAAAAAACAAAAGGGTCCCCCTTTTGTTTTTGAAAAGTACCGGGGGATCAAAATTCCTCGCCGTCGGGCACTGTTGTAGACTATATTTCACTAGACGCAAAATTACATATGCATAACAGCAGTCTTTCAGCAAATTTCGCCAATATACAGCAAAATTATTGTAAATATTTCCCAAAATACCTTTCCTGTTGTCTTTCTGTGGATGAGCAGGTACAAAAAAATAAGTCCACATATAGTTTTTAAAATTTTAGAGGGAATTTCTAACCTTTAAAAATGCTTTTTTCAACTTACAGTTTCGCTGAAATCAGTTAACACCTTTTTTCTAGCTAGGGGTCTGTGGATGACTCAGTCATTATTTAAAATTGAAGTTTAACTGCAAACTGGTCGAATTTGGTGACGCCTATTATTTCTTCATTTAATTCTTCCGTTGGTCGAAACTAATTCTACTTGTAAAAAATGATTTGTGATAGCAAATTTTTAGGAGTTTGGACGTAATACTGTATTTCCTCTAATTGAGCCCCTCTATAATAGAGCCCCAAATAAAACTCCTCTAGAGGGGTATTGAAATAATTAGGGCTCAGTTAGGGGAAATACGGTATAGGAAGTTCTAAACGAGATAACAGCATTTAATCTACTTTTATGACATGGCTTAAATTCAACGTTTAGGAGAGCCTCTACAAACTGCGACTTCAAGATCGATATGAACTCCAGCCTGGAGAGAATGCTTCCATAACCATAAAGCATGTGGAAACTTACTGGGGTGAATTCCGCCAAGCAGTTTTCCGCTGCCTCGGCATCCAAATTGACACAACTTACTACGAATTCTTCGACAACTCTGATGCTGAAAAGGAAGAATGCGAGAAGCGAAAAAAGATGGATCAAAAGCCGTGGCCTCCCGTTTGTGACAAGCAATAATTCAAATATTTACTGTAGTTAACTTTCAATTAAAAGCACATTTATTGGTAGAGTTGCGCGAATTATTGTTTGATAGTATTTTCTTATTATCATTAGTTTATTGCTAATAAAGAAAGTAGTCCGAATGTTTGAATAGTAAATGTCGCTTATATAAGCACACTCTAATAGGAACTATTAGCCATAACAAACAAGGAGGCGATTAGTTCGAACGCTCTCTTCAAACGCGCCTACGAAATAATGAGTAAATATTGTTTTGCCAAAGAGGGAAAAAGGATGACTAGAAAATAAATGACTCAAAAAAATTATAGTCATCCTTTTTCTCCCTTTGGCAAAACTCTCTTTGGCATTATTTTGTAGGCGCGTTTGAAGAGAGCGTTTGAACTAATCGCTTCCTTGTTCGTTATGCCTATTGGTCATTTTCGGGCACTTTTAGCCAAAAAAGCCAATTTTTGGGTTAAAATACGCAACCTGGGCAAAATGTCAAAAAGCCGCCAAAGGGGGCGCAAAATTTGAGCTCAAAACCGAACTGTAAACCCCAAAAATCAGAAAAGGGGTCCAAATACGCGATTTGGGCACAATGCCTAGAAAACGCCAATCTCGCGCCAAAGTCTGAGTTCAAATTCGGATTCCCCGCATCAAAAAAACCCCACCTGTGAGAATGACTCTAAAAAGCCTCGAAAATATGCCGATTTCTCAAAAAGTTTCTTTCCCATACGATGTCGACGTTATTTTGACTCACCCTGTATATACAAACCAAATTTTCCCTGTTTTTAGGGGTACCCTAAATCGGGAAAAGTTGTTCGGTCTTGTTCAAGACCATTTTGATATTAGTTTTGCTTGTTCCTCCACGCACATAGATAGTTTGGCAAAACTACCAAAATTTGCGACGATCTAATACAATAGTTGAGTCCGGTGAGTTCGTGTCCGGACGAAATACGTCTGCTGGAGCTCGAGTTTTTGGTCCTCGTGGGGTTTTAGGTGCGCATCATCCAAATATGAGCTCCTACAAATCGCCTGAGACCTCAAGACTGACACAGATCGCCTGACGTCTCAAGATAGGTGCCTGACCCCCGGTGGCAAAAATATTTTCCGGGAACACTTCTGGATCGCTTATTTAGGCTTCAAACAGCATTCTGACAAATTTGTGGGAAGCAAAAATATTTTTCCAAAATCACCCCTAAAGAGCTCCCCGAATTCTGTCTGTGAAATAAAATGCTCACCTCTCATGCTCTAGGCGCGCTGAAAGAGATAGGATCAAGCGATTGGGAGAAAGTAGGAGAATACTCTGGAATGGTCCCCTTCGTTTTGCTTTTTGAGTGAATAATGTACTAAATAAGCCTTCCAATATACTGGCAATTGAACACTTCGATTCTTCATATATGGGATTTGGGGGTTTAGGGGCCGGGCCAGTGGACCCAAATCTGGCGTTATATCGCGCTTTAGGAGAACTTGGTTTAAAGAGGTTTACTCCAGTCGAGTCAATTTACTCTACTTGACAGAAGCATTGTTTTGATGCTAGAATTTCAACCTTTCAAAAAATGGAAAAAAGCATGGAAAACTAGACAAAAAATAACATAGACTAACCAATATCAGATTTGTGACAAACATAACAATAAATAAAAGCGTTTTAAAGCGCGTTGAAAACCTTTTTGGACTATCTACCTGTGCACATCACCTGTGTGTCAGGGCTGCAACCGGTATCCGGTTAATCGGTATCCGGCATTTTTGGCCAACCGGTATCCGGTTACCGGTTTTTTGGGAGGTGCGCCGGTTGCAGGCCAAAAAATTAAGCACTCCTAAGAATGCAGTCAGCGCCGCAAGCGAAAATTTTTGAAAATTTCGTAGAATATTCAAAATTTTCAACGTCAGTTTTTGGCATACAGCGTAATTTTTGGAAAAAATTTCGCCTGCGGCGCTATTTTTCTTTCTAACTTTTCCATTCTATTTCTCTATTTTACCCAATTAAACTAATAATATTCTGTTAAAACTCTCGCCCGATTTTCGCATTTTGTCTGTTTTTGAATAAGAACCTGGACTTTCCAACCATAATTGTGTTCCGTCCATTTTTGTGATTGATGATTTAGTGACTTCGGTTCTTTTCTATATGTTTTTTATCAATTTTCAATTTTTAACTAATTTTCTTTTAACGGGATGCTTTTGGGTTCACGCCTGTTAACAAATAATCATCAATATCAGTTTAGTAAGCTTTTTTAAGCGACGATAAAATAGCACCGCAGGCTAAATTTAAAATAAATTAAGCTATATACAAAAAATTGACATTGGTCTTTCAAATTTTGAATGTTTTTTAAGCGAAATTTTTTGGCCCACAAGCTTAATATTTCAAAAAAATTCCTGCAGCGCTATTTTCTCCTTAACTTTGTAGTATGTCTGTAATGTAAATTTTGGGCAAAAATTTGTGATATTTTCAATAAATATTAAAAAATTTCTCTGTTACAATTTATTTCAATGATAAAGTTAGGTCAATTTTTAAGATATAGGCCCATTTTTCAATAAATTTTGCCTGCGGCGCTTTTTTGCCGCGAAATTTTCCATGTTTCGCGGAAAATACTTTGGAAAATACAGCGGTCTTTTTCGCCGCATATTAGTGTTTTTCCATAAACAGAAAAAACTGAAAAATTCGAGGCATAAAAGCGCTAAAAAATGCTGCGGCGCTATTTTCACGTAATTTTTGCACATTGGTAGCAGCAACTTGGTAACGTATCTTTCAAATTATTCAATGAAAATTAACTCTATTCTTCCAAATTTTCAAAAATTTTGCCTGCGGCGCTATTTTCATTTTCGTTTAATTGATTGAGAGCCAAATAGTAAAAGAGAGCGCCGCGGTCTAATTTATTTTGAAAAATTCTGTTGTTTGCCAAAAATTGACATTAAAAATTTTGATCATTTTTCGACAATTTTCAAAAATTTTGCCTGCGCTATTTTTCCTTCCAATTTCGTTTAATTGTTTAATTCACCTTACAGGCAATATTTTATTATTTATTTACCGTCAAATCTAAAGTGTTAATTTAAGAATTCTGCTTTTTAATCATCATAACATAGCTCTGTATAACTTTGATTACTGAAATGTTATAGTTCTTATATTGGAATCCCAATGAAGTTGTTAAAGTTAAAGGGCGAAAAGTGTGAAAACGTTTAATAGTTAACAAATAGTGGAAAAACTGGTTTAAATTGCTCATATCCCCCCAGTAAGCTAGCCCTGTCAGTCCGTCCGTGCGAGCATGGCCGTTAGACCCCTTCCAGCGGGTATATCTGGCCAAGTGATAGCTTAAAATGTTCGTATAGACGAGCTGAGTATGTTTTTAGCAAAATATAGAGCAAAATATAGACAAAATTTAGACAAAATTTTTTTAGACAAAATTTTTTTAGACAAAAAATTGTATGCCCGAATTTTTGCTTACAGTCGGTCTGTCAGAAGTGTGATTGCAGATTTTTACTGCATTCTTAGACCAAATTTAGAGTATATTTTGGGGGAGGGCATTCTTGATACACCTTTTTCTCTGTAATTATTTTGTCCCCAGTTTTCGGGGAGGGCATTCTTGATACACCTTTTTCTCTGTAATTATTCTGTCCCCAGTTTTTGGGGAGGGCATTCTTGATACACCTTTTTCTCTGTAATTATTCTGTCCCCAGTTTTTGGGGAGGGCATTCTTGATACACCTTGACACAACTTATGTAGCGTTTTCGAGAGTAAAAGGGTGGAACAATATAAAAGTTGCAGTAGAACCGGACAAAGGAAATAAAGTTAAGAACATTGTCTGGAAAGAACTGCTGTTTGACGAAGATAGAGAGAAAATGCCACCTCCACCGACTACTCCAAAACTCACTGGCAGAAGACCAAAGTTTACACAAAGCTTATTGACGTTTTCCTCAAAAATGGAAAACTAAGCAAAAAAAATAAATAAAAATGGTTAGAAGGTTGAAAACCCCTGGGTAAGCCAAAAAACCCTAAAACGCATGTCTATTGAGGAACGTTCACGTCGTGACAGGTGTTACCACCAATACCTCAAAAAATTATACTTTATGTTCAACGAATATATATTTACTATTAATTTATCCATAGGAACAACCCAATCTGACCGCTGATGGCGGTGGGCATACTGATACAGACGGGGCATACTGATGGTGCGCGAAGCGATGACGAACCCAATCTCCCGCTGTGCACGCTAACCGCTTCCTAGCGAAGTGAGGGCCGCGAAGCGGCCCCACTTCGCTAGTATTGTAATAAAATAGCCAAAAAAGTCGCTAAAAGTTGTTTAAATACTTGTATTTTTACAACATTTATTCTAATCTTGCACATTTTTAATAAAAAGGAATCAAAAAGCATGCATTTAGGTAAAATTTTTGCAAATTAGCACCAAAATTGGAAAAAATTTTCAAATTTGGCGCCAAAAATTGAAAATAGTTAATATCCGGTATCCGGTTAATCGGTATCCGGTTATCCGGTGTTTTTGCACTATCCGGTATCCGGCCCGGCTTTTTGTCCGACCGATTGCAGCCCTGCTGTGTGTGTGAGAAAACGTTTTTTCGGTAGATCTGAAGATCTCGTTATGAGGATAACATTTGCAAAACGAATTTTTGAATTCTGTGCAAATTGCTTTTCAAAATTTTTACAAAGCTTTTTTTCAACACGCGTTGACGCGTTTGATTGTACGCGAAGCATTAGCGAATTGGAAACCTCACAGAAATATGTTTCCTTACCACTTTCACCTGAAAATGAAATTTTCGAAATATGTGATCTTGATACGAAAACTGTAAAAAATCGGATCAAAACAATATTTTAACGGCTTTTTCGTATTCGACGCACAGAAAAATAACTAAAAACCAACTCTGCCAATCATTTCGCACGATCATTTCACCGATCAAGGTAATCCTCCCAGTCAGCTAGCACAGTGTTTGTGTGTCATTGCCATGAGAAATGGCTTATATATGCCAACTTTCACCCGAAGGTGCTCAATTTATAATACTAGTAAGGTGGAAAGGGCGCGGCAAAGCCGCGCCCGTCGAATTCTCTTGTGTTCGGTGTTAGTTATCATATTTTTCCATTTTTCAAATTTTCGATTTTTCAGTTTTTCCATTTTCAGTTTTCAGAATTTTTCAGTATTCTTCGGTATTCTTCAGGATTCTTCGGGATTCTTTCGGTTTTTTCAGTTAGAATCTCTTATGGTTTGGTACTAGTTATCATATTTTTGTCAGTTGTCCACCCAGGGTTGGCCAGTTGTCCTCCCCCGGGTTGGCCAGTTGTCCTCCCAGGGTTGGCCAGTTGTCCTCCCCGGGTTGGCCAGTTGTCCTCACCCGGTTGGCCAGTTGTCCTCCCCAGGGTTGGCCAGTTGTTCTGTCTCGAATCATGGATTTGGTAACTTAAATCTCGAATCATGGGTTTGGTAACTTAAATCTCGAATCATGGGTTTGGTAACTAATCTCAATCGGGCTCTGTAACTTCAGTCACAATCATGGATTTGGTAACTTAATCTCGAATCATGGTTTGGTAACTTAAATCTCTAATCGGGGTTCTGTAATCATGGTTGGTCAATCTCAAATTTTTCATTGGCTCTGTCAACTTCAATCTCAATCAGGGCTCTGTCAACTTCAGTCACAAATCAGGGATTTGTAATTAAAAAATCCCGAATCTGAACCCATTTTCGGACTCAGCGTATCGAAATAGCCCTTTCCAGCAATTTTCAGCATTTTGGGCCTTCAATAGTCAAATTTTCAAAAAATGCACTTTTCTGGAAAAAGCCACTTTTTGGGTCAAAAATCGAAAAACCGAACCCATTTTCGGATTCAGCGTATCGAAATACCCCATTCCTGCAATTTTCAGCTTTTTCGGCCTTCAAGAGTCAAATTTTCGAAAAATGGATTTTTCTGGAAAAAGCCGCTTTTTGGGTCAAAAATCTCGAATCTGACCTTCAAAACGTCTTAGGATCACTTTTTCTTGCATTCCGAGAGTTTTTGGTTTTGGACCCCCCCCGGGACCCCCCCCCCCCGGGGGGTCGGACCCCCCCCCCCCCTAGAAATCGAAATAAGCCCCCCCCATGAATTTTTTAAATTTTTTTCCCGATAATTTTTCACCCTGAATCCGAATCCGTCTTCACTTTTTTCCACCGCTTGACAGATCTCGAGATCTCACCCTTCCACACAGACTCCACCTGCACATTATATATAGGACAATACCAATTTTAGGGTAACGTTTTGCGGGAAATCTGATTTTCGTCTTTCTGTCCCGGTTTTTGAGGGGCCAAACCCAATTTTTGTCGTTCATGTCAAAATTTTTGGAAAGTTGATACTATCCAGTGCTTATTTGGAGGGTTCTTATAGGTTTTTGTCAGGTCCCGAATTTTGCTTATCTGAATTTTCAGATGAGCCAGTCTTGTGGTCGGGCGCGGGGCGCCCGACCACAAGACTGGCTCACTTAGCTAGGCTAACTTAGCTAGGTAGGCTACCACAGGACTGGCATTTAACTACCGTAAATCCTCTAATAAGTCCCTCCCCTCAATTAAGTCCCTCCCCTCAAATAAGTCCCCCCTCAAACAGAATGCCAAACGTACTTGCGAGCTCGCCCGACCAAAACTAAGTGCATATTCGTGTAGATCTCGTCGAGTTACGTAAGAAAAACCCCAATGCCAAAACTTTGTCATTGAAAATATCGGAGAAATTTGAGTTTGAAATTTAAATTTTTTATGAAAACCCTTACGAAACAATAAGTCCCCCGGGGGACTTATTAGAAGATTTACGGTATATTATTTTGCAGATTTTTGTCTGCTTGCATGGAACGCTTATATCTGACGATCCGTCCGTTAGATTTTTATGAGTGATAGCTCATTTTGTAGCTGATGATCTGTAGATTTCCCGAAAATTGTCAACAAAAATTTGATTGCGGCATGCGCAAAAATGCGAAAAAAATAAAAAAGACACATTTTTAAAAGTGCCTGCATCCGCTTTTCTATATTTCCTAGATAGCACATTTTGTCAGCATTCTAAAGATGTATAACACCCCTAGGGTGTCTAACAACTCCGACGCGAGTTTTTGAAAGGCAATTCGCCCATTTGAAATTTTGTATGGTCGGCATGGTGGGGAAATTCGATAAATGCAAAGGAAGGCTTCATCGAAGCTTTATCGAAGTTTTCTAGTAAGCGCGAATCGCCGGCCACTATTTCCTGCTGTTTCCCAGCTGCGCGCATTCGTTATTGTCTTTCCAACGAGGGAAATGAATGCGCGCAGCTGGGAAACAGCAGGAAATAGTGGCCGGCGATTCGCGCTTACTAGAAAACTTCGATAAAGCTTCGATGAAGCCTTCCTTTGCATTTATCGAATTTCCCCACCATGCATTCATACAAAAACATTTTTGGATGATTGGTAAAATTTCTGGAAGATCCTTGAAAGTTTAGGCGATTGCCGACATTTTGTTTATTACCACGGTCTCATTGCCGAAGGCCATAAATTGGATCAACTGGAACGATTGGACCCATTTCACTCTGTGGGATGAAAACTGCCAGCTCATATTACGCGCTCCACTCTGCCCTTTGATGTACTTTTTATTGGAAACTGCTTACTATGTCTCTACCCTTACTTTTTATGCCATCTGCGCGCAAAGGTAATCTTTGATGTTTAAGATAACACTCCAGCCTAGATTGGGTACTACTTATAGGTTTTCGATCTCGGTGATTCCGAATTCAAAGTCAATTTTCGCATAGAGTGTACTTTAGTACCACTTTTTGGCATTCTGCCCATTTTCGGCACTGCGCTAAACATTGGCAGAATGCCAAAAAAGATACTATGCCTAAACTGACCTAAAATTTAACCCAAATGATTACCGACCCATCTCCATCCTTTGTCCAACCCTCAAAATTATGGAAAGAATAATTTACGACTCCCTCCTTATCCACTTCGAGAAACATAAGATTCTGCCTAGTTGTCAGCATGGCTTTCGCAAAAATCGTTCAGTTACCACGCAGCTTTTGCAAACTTTCGAAGATTTCTCAACGGCCATTGAACAAAATCAATGGGTTGATGTAATTTACTTCGACTTCTCAAAGGCCTTTGATACTGTACCTCACAATAGACTCTTAGAAAAACTTGAATCTTTAGGTGTTACTGGTCAAATGTTAAACTGGATAAAATCTTACCTTTCAGATCGTTCCTTTAATGTAGTTGTTAATGGGGAATTTTCAGAAACTCAACCAGTCAAAAGCGGGGTACCTCAAGGTTCGGTTTTAGGACCACTTCTCTTTCTCTTTTACATTCATGATCTACCCATATTTTGCAATACTCCAGGTGTTTTCACTAAACTTTTCGCGGATGATTTAAAAGCCTACCATATCTCTTCTCCAAATATCTTTTTATTCACAAAACCACTAAAAGCCTTTATTAACAAACTATTACTGTATTGCGAAATTAATGGGTTGAAAGTGAATGTCCAAAAATGCTCCACTATGCACCTTGGTACAAACAACCCTTGCCTTCCTTACTCGTTAGACAACTCTGAAATTCCAACCATAGGCGACGGTAACTCGGTCAGAGACTTAGGAGACTCACTTCCACATCGGCGCCAAATGCACTGGAGCCGTCTCAAAATGCGTCTCAGCCATGTTTTTGTCGAGAGTTGGCCGAGATTTTTGGTACATACCCTAATTCGGGTACGGGGAGTCCGAATTTGACCTCAGATCACGGGTGGTCCCGCCACGAAAGTTGGGAAAATCGCATTTTTGCTACAAAATGGCCCAAAAATGACCATTTTTGATGCGTTACGTCAAAAATAATTGCAGATTCGGACTCAGCGCATCAAAATACCCCTAAAAACACATTTTGCTGACATTCCAAAAAAATTTCATTTTTTAGCCATTTTTGACCATAGGGGGTACCACATGGATTTTGAAAAAAATCGATTTTTTGAAAATGTAGAAAATTTTTCTGGAATGAGTGTTTTTAGGGGGAATTCCATGCGCTGATTCCGAATCTGCAATTATTTTTTTCATATCACGTCAAAAATGGCCATTTTCGGACGATCTGTTGAGCGTTTTTCGTCTCAAGTTCGAACCCCACGTCCGTCAATCAATTTTTTTCTCGCGAAATTACCGAATTTTCTTAGAAATAACCACAAATTCTTGTTTACCGGACCTTAATTGATTAAAAATTTGCAACTGTAAAATGAAATACCATCAATACTAATTTTCTTGCACCATTTTGTGATAATTTTCGCCCAAAAACGTCAAAAAACGCAATTTTCCCAACTTTCGTGGCGGGACCACCCTCGATCTGAGGTCAAATTCGGATTCTCCGTGGCCGAAATAGGGTATCTACCAAAAATCCTAGTCGATTTCCGACGTACTACTTCTCATTTTCTCCATAATACACATAAATGACCATTTTTGGGCAAAAAAACCTAAAAAACGTCGTATTGGGCTCAAATTTCGTCTTAGCTAAGATTTTTTTTGAAATAGTAAAATTTGAGGTGTTGCTCGATCATACTGGACAAGTGAAATATTGATCCCTACGTTTTAAATGAAAATCTGGGGTCTCAAAGTTGACCCATTTAACACTGAAAAACGCAAAGTGTACCAACTTTGACAGCCCAAATATTAATTTAAAACGTACGGACGAATATTTCACCCACCAGGTATGATAGAGCAACACCTGAACTTGCGTCCTGGCAAAAAAATCATTGATAAGACGAAATTTGATTTTTGGCTGAAAACGGCTGGGACGCTTTTTGAGACACTTGGCGCCGATGTGCTTCTCTAACAACCTCAAATGGGATAGTCACATCCAAATAATAGTTGGGAAAGCTCGTAGGTCTTCATTTACCATCTTTAAGTCGATCAAAAGTCACAACGCAAATACGCTTACCCACCTCTTTCGCACTTTTGTACGACCTATACTTGAATTTTCATCCAGTGTTTTCAATCCTTACTACGCTAAAGACATAAACGCTATCGAAAAAGTCCAGGGGCCTATCTTACTAACATGACAATTTGACAATGACAATTTGACAATGAAATCTTGACAATTTGACAATGACAATTTGACAATTTGACAATGACAATTTGACAATCTTGTCAAATTGTCATTGTCAAATTGTCAAGATTTCATTGTCAAATTGTCAAATTGTCGAATTGTCAAATTGTCAAATTTTAGGTTTTATTGTCAAATTGTCATGAAAATTTGACAATTCGACAATTTGACAATTTGACAATGACAATATTGTCAAATTGTCATGAAATCTTGAAGACTAAGGCATCGGTCTTCAAATTGTCAAGAAAAATGTCGGTCTCGGATTTTATATGGAAACACTCGTTATAGGCGTACTTTTTGGTGCTGAATCCGAAAAAAATATTATTTTTCACTCCGACTTTGGAAAAAGTCGACTTTTTTGAGGGTCAAAGTTGGCCGTTTTGGACAAAAGGGGGTACCCTTTGGTGTCGAAAAATGGCCAAAAATTTTTTTTCGCTCAAAACATGTTTTTTGGGTCCCGTATGGTCCCCCGAGCAACTTTTACTAAGGAACCATGGGTTTTTGGTGCGTTGTGTGAAAAATTTCTTTGTACTGAAAATAGCCAAATTCGACTTTTTTGAGACTTGTATGGTTCTCCGAACACCTTATTACTCATTTTCGATATGTTGGCCATAAATCTGATCTTACTCACTCTATATCAATTTTTTGTCTAGTTTTCAGCGCATTTTTCAGAAAAGTGTACTTTTTGAAAACATATCAGTTTTTCGGCTTGAAAGAGCGGTTTTGTCCGTTATTTGCAGTGTTTGTCATAAGTAAAGACCCCAAAAATATTTTTTTAAATTCCGGTTTTAATTAATTAAAATATTTAAAAAAATCGCAAAATATTTAAAAAAAATATTTTTTTAAATAGCTATTTTTTGCCGATTCTAGACTTTAATTCTGCTTTTTTAGCCTTCATTGTTACTTCAGACTAAATTAAAAGTAAAAATTCAACAAAATATAACAAATTTTGGAAAAAAACGGCAAAATCAAAAAAAAAAATTTTTGAAAAATTTGGTAAAAAAAATTTTCTGGCAAAATTTTTTGGTAAAATTTCTCCGCCGAAAAAAATTTCGCGGCGGCCGAAGGCCGCCGCGAAAATTTTGCCAGAAGATCGCAAAATTTGTCAAAAAATGCCAAAATATTTACTAAAATATAAGTAAAATTCCCAAAATATGCAAAATATTTTTTAAATAAAAAAAATATTTTTAAAATATTTTAGTTAAAAAAAGGCCAAAATATTTTAAAAATATTTTTTTTATTTTAAAAATATTTTTGGGGTCTTTAGTCATAAGTCTAATATTACTATCAACTTTTTATCCAAAAATGGACAAAATTTCCAAAAATCAGAAAGGAACTTGTGTGTGTGATAAAAGTACATTTTGTGAAATAAATTTTGTACTGTAAATGCTAAAGGAAACTGCAAAGTTCTCAAATATCTTTAATCTCGTGTGATTATTTCCATTTTTTCATTGAATGAACAAACTTATATTTTTTTGTATTGAAAACAATAAAGCAAAACACAAAGTTTATATATTTATTTTTATCATATTTATAGCAAAAATAGTGAAAACTGTTTCAAAAATGGACAAACAACTCAAAAAATGATGAAATTGAGTATATGCGAAAATGTTCATTTTTGAGTGAAAAATTAGAGGTTAGAAAAAAACTGAAAAATGCGGCAGAATCTTGACAAAAAGTTGATATAGAGTGAGTAATATCAAATTTGAGTCAATCTTAGTGGAAATGTCTCAAAATACCACTATGAATTGGATATTTGGCCAAAAGTTGGCCAAAGATTTCAAGATGAAATTTTGACAATATTGTCAAAATTTCATGACAATTGTCAAATTGTCACGTTAGTAAGATAGGCCCCAGAAGCAGTTCCTTAAATTAGTTTTTAAACGTTGCACATTTGGAAAGGAACCACCTTCTTACGAAAAGCTACTAGAACTTTATAAGATTGAGTCACTTGAGCATCGTAGGCTAAAAGCAGACTTTGTTCTATTCCACAAATACATGTTAGGTATCATTCCATTAGAGAACCAAACTGCTTTTAAATTCATCCAGTCCAAAACTCGTGGAGAAAAGTACAAATTCCAAACAACTGCCGCCAAAACTACTTTACGTTTTCAATCGTTTTTCGTCCGAGTCTCTCGTCTTTACGCTAAACTACCTCTAGACATTAGACAACTGAGTTTAAAGGAATTTGTGAGTAAGATCGATCCATACATTACCAAAAACTAACTTTATCTCTCTTCAAGTTTAATCTCTGCATGTAAAATGACGATTTCGCTCACGAGTTCCATTGGAGATAATTGACCATCACTTCAGTGAACAGTGAGAGCAATCTTACTAAAAGAGTCCAAAAAGAATTAAGGGAGAAAAAATATGAGGTGTAGGCCGGGGACTCTGCATTAAGTTGTGGGGATGATCCGGTGACGCCCACTCCTAGGCATTACTCTCCTGTCCCGAACTCCAGAAATCTGATTACATACAGATCTCCAAAAACGCTCAATTATACTATCGTAAATAAGCTTTCAAATTTTGTTACATTTGCTTTGAGTTTAAAATTTAGAGAACTACCCCACTCCTCAATCAAGGCTTTACTGAAGATCCATCATTACTGTTGTATTTGTATACATTTATTGTGTCAATTGACATTTATTGTAGTCGCATTCAAATGCATAAACGTTATTATTTATTAAAATTTGGAATCAGCGGTGTTAGTAACTTAATAGTAGAAAATCTCGAATCAATTTCAACCAAGCTCTATACATATTTCAGGTACATATCCATTATGTATCCATTCCAAGCGCAATGGATTTGTTCAACAAGGAAAATACTCCTAATCGTTGCACTTTTATGGCTTGTTTTCGCCATCCACGAAAGTCCTCATATATTCCGCAACTTGCAAGTGTTTACACAGCATCGATGTAAGTTGCTCTCATGCCCATGGGGGTACTGAATGACGACTAACTTTCTTGACTCATACCCTTTAGCTATGGGGGAACTTACTCCCGAAGTATGGGAATTTGCGAAAAATTTGGGTAATCCTTAAAATGGATTCACCAATTTTCCTCCACTCCCCAAAATTTTCCTACATTTTGAAATTTTTCTGGCTATATTTCTGGACGAGGAAATGAAAATCTGTGTGGAAAAAATTCGTAGAAATTGTTCCAAAAACAAAAGAAGAAAAATATATTTGCAAATTAATAATATTTTTTTAGCAGAAATAATCAAATGTTCATCGTTGTTGGACAACGACGCTCTGTGGTATAAAGTGACGCGATTTGTTATGGACGCTATTTGGTACGCTCTCTTTGGTGTCACCTTGTTCTTCTACCTTAGAATGGTTTGTGTCTTGAGGAAAACTGTGAGTATTTGGAAGTGGTATTGGTTTTTTCTTGTAAAACAAAATGTTTCACATAAGCGCTCTATGTATCATTATCCTTATAAACAGTTCCGCACAGTTTTGTTTCATTTTCCTTCTCATGAAAAATATCTTTTAAAGCCATCAAATTTAACACTCGGAAATGTCGCATTCGATTTCTTGGTTTGTTTTTGTTCATTTCACTGCACTTCCTTTGCGGCTCTCACCGGGCCGCAGTGGGAAATGTGAACTCCTAATAGCCGAATGAAGGAAAATGAGGCCGCTCTTTTGTTCATTTGGCCGCCCTTGACAGCCGGCTGGGCGAAGAAAGAGAGAGTGAGAGAAATGCATTCCTAGACGAAATATCACTATTCTCTGACAGTCTGCTGCCTCCACAGCGTATCCTTTGGTTTTGTCGCCGATTTCCTTTCCTATATAAACGATGGGCATAGCAAATAAAGTATACCAGGTCCGGAGTGAGTGGGTTATCCAAGCCAATTGACAACACCCATTCACAACAACTTGACCGGTATATTTTTGACTTTTTAGGACATTCAATTTTTTATTTTTTAAACAATTTATCCATTAAACCTTAAATATTGACTAATGAATATTTCAGGCAGCCAAAATATAGTGCATACGAAAAAGAAAAAAGCTCTGGTAACGCTAACGCTCTGTTTGCTCGTGTTTATTGTGTGTCAACTTCCTGAGGGCATAAGTGATGAGTTGAGGTAAGTCAACGTGAGTATATATACCATAAGTGCATATTTTGAACCGGTCAAATGTTTGGTTATAAGAGCAGGCCCGTAGCCAGGGGGGGTTAGGGGGGTTGCAACCCCCCCCCCGAAATTCGGAAGCTAAGAAAAATCAATAGGGTCCCCCCTATGGTTTTAAAAATTTTCGAGAAAATTTTGAAAAATGCACCCCTAAGAATGCGTTTTTTTCACTTCTCAACCCCCCCTGAAATCTCAACCCCACCCGAAATTTTTTTCTGGGTACGGGCCTGTATAAGAGTACTTTCCTACAACATTTATGTCTTTGTAACTGTTAAGAGGCACCCTTTATCACGATCTACTAAACTAGAAACTACCGGTACATGGCTTCTTAAAGGTGAGAAAATCTTTTTATGAGAAATTTTTGAATTTTTATCATGGTGGGGAAATTCGATAAATGCAAAGGAAGGCTTCATCGAAGTTTTCTAGTAAGCGCGAATCGCCGGCCACTATTTCCTGCTGTTTCCCAGATGCGCGCATTCGTTGTCTTTCCAACGAGGGAAACGAATGGCCGGCGATTCGCGCTTACTAGAAAACTTCGATAAAGCTTCGATGAAGCCTTCCTTTGCATTTATCGAATTTCCCAACCATGATGGGCGGTGGAAACCTAAAAATAAAAATAGTTTTTACGCCAACTTTTGGAAAATGAAAAACGGTGAAAATTTTAATTTTGAAATGAGATCTTTTTTAATATGAAACCTTGAAGTGTCCAGAATATTAGAGAACATTCCGGATATTGTAATATACGATAAATGGAATATTAAATAAAAAACCGCACTTTTTTATGAAACGACCTAACCCTCGGAACCCTGGTGCGCCCAAATGCGCGAATCGATACAACTTTTGTCCTCTACAAGAATATGGAAGGAAAAAAATTTCGGTAATGGGACTTTTCGAAATCCCGGGCTGATTTCCAAAACGCCTTTTTTCGGCAAAATATGCTCGAGGTGGTTGGATTTGACAGGCCATATCTATTTTTTCTACCTAATATGGCCAGTAGTGTTATACTAGAGTGGAGCGCAGCGCCTTCGGCGCGTTCATGGTGTAGCGCAGTGTTAGGGACTAGACTTCAGTTTGCAAGAAATTAATATCCAATACCAATATTAAACATTCAAATGTCATGTGTCTTGCCACGGAAAATCTTTTCAATAGCTTCTTCTTCAAAATCTATAATTGTGGTCTCAATTTCTTAATGTTATAAATCTGAACCAATGTATTCTAAATTGTCTTACTTTTTTGTTTGTGTATTATGTATATTTCCTCAACTCCCCTTAAGAATGCTCTTACTTTTAATCTGCGTAGGCATCTACTGACGATGACCCGACCTACGTAGAATCATCTTATTTCTAACCGTATAGACTGAGGGTCGAAACGGTTAGATAACCATTTACTTTTTACATCATTCTTTCGTACTCATTATTTATAATTTCAATTGTAACTTATAAATTTGTATTTACTCAAAATTCTATCCAGACAAAACTCTCGAGGCCGCCGCTTTTTTATGGGTAATACTTTTTCGGGTAATACATAATGCCTGGAAACCTAATTTTTGTTGTTTAAAGCGGTAACTTTCGTAGTCTATCGGGTGATAGCTTTGAGTATCATGAATTTGAAACCGATAGAATAAGACAGGTACCGGTTTAAACGACAAAAATTAAATATCCGAAAAGGGGTGAAAGCGGCGGCCTCGAGAGTTTTGTCTGGATAGAATTTTGAGTAAATATAAATTTATAAGTTACAATTGAAATTATAAATAATGAGTACGTATGGTCACAGCACGAAAAATGAGTTATGGCGGGAAATTCAAAATCGGGGCATTTTTTCGAGCTCCAGGTGGCCGCACTAAAATGGCCATAATTTTTTGGAAGAACTACTTATACTATTGCGGTAAAAGTATGTTGTAGAGGAGATTCCTGAGCACATTTATGTTCTTTTACACTGGCTGGAAGTTTTCAAAAAAGTGTAGGAAAACTGGATTTTAGAAAAAATTAACTGTGGGTACGGACCACTAGGGTCAGTTTTTGACGTTTCAGTTGGTATTCTGGCAAGATTTTTTGCACCTGGGGGTTTTCGGACACGCTAAACTCGAATCTGGAGTCAGATTTGAGTTTAGCGTGTCCGAAAACCCCCAGGTGCAAAAAATTTTGCCAGTATACAAACTAAAACGCCAAAAACTGACCATAGCGGGCCGTTCTCTCAGTAAATTTTTGTCTAAAGTTCTGTTTTATAAAATTTTTTGGAAACGTCGTCCAATGTAAAAAAACACAAATGTGCGCCAGAATCTCCTCTACAACATACTTTTTACCGCAATAGTATATGTGCCTCCATCTAAAAATTATGGCCATTTTAGTGCAGCCACTTGGAGCTGGAAAAAATGTCTAAATTTTAAATTTCCCGCCAAATCTTGGTTTTTTGCCGGGACAACAACCACCGTTTTAGCTCAGTAAGCAGCCCACGTGACGTGCTTTGCAGCGGTATATAACACTGCTGCTCATCAATGCGTTTTAATCAATGAGTTTTAGGATACCAAAGTTGCCTATCTCGAGCATATTTTGCCGAAAAAGGGGGATTCGAAATCAGCCCGGGATTTTGAAAAGTCCCACTACCAAAATTTTTTTCTTCCATATTCTTGTAGAGGACAAAAAGTTGTATCGATTCGCGCATTTGGGCGCACCAGGGTTCCGAGGGCTAATAGGTTACATGTTTACAAATTTTTTAGCAGGACTCCCGTAGAGAGTCCCCGAAGCTATTGTATTGAATATGTTTGTGAATTCCTCTCATTTATCTCCTCAATATTTGTCTTCTTGATATTCAAGAACCAAGTATGTATAGGAATTCGATTTAAACGCGCTCTTTTTGGCGCGCTTTGCACATAAAATTGTAGGAGGCTCTATGTTGTCTCTTACAATAATTATGGGGAATCCCCACTTACAGCCGTGGACACTTACAGCCCGAACCCACTTACAGCCCAAAAAGCGGGCTGTAAGTGTCCACGGCTGTAAGTGGGGTTGGGCTGTAAGTGTCCCATAGGGCGCTATATGCCCACTTACAGCCCAAAGACAGTTACAGCCCATCCCATCTTACAGCCCGAACCAATTACAGCCCGTGCCCACTTACAGCCCCCTCCTTGCAAAGCGGCTGTAAGTGTCCATTTTTCGATGTTTTGCTGTTGTTTAGCAATACATTATAACAAAGATATTTATTATATCACTTAAAAATGCACTTTTATCACAACGACTAATGACTACAGATAAAATAAAAGAAAATACTAAGCTAAATTGTTATTGTTGAACAAACTATGCCGGTGCTATGTTTGTTCAATAAAAATCGCGATACCGAGACCGACGTGTTCACAATCAACTTTTTCAAATTTTTGCACATTTTTTCAAAATTTTTTGTACTATTGTGTGATCCAGTATTCTAGAATGTTTTAGAATGCTATATAGTGTTTAAAAACAAAATATGGCAATTTTTTATAACAAAATATGGCATTTTTGGGAATGCCTTACCGAGACCGATACCGATGTGCTCACAATCGACTTTTCAAAATTTTTTGTGGTAAATTATTCTAGAATGCTCTAGAATACTGCAGAAACCATTTTTTGAGCCGGATTAAGTGGATTTGAGTTGATTTTGAGTGGATTAAGCTATATTTTATTCATATTACGTCGATTTGATGAGATTTAGAAGCAGATTAAGATGGTTTTGAGCTGGTTTAAGATGGATTTGAGCTGCAATCGATTCATATTAGGTGGATTTCATGAGAAGTTGAGTAAGATTATGCTGGTTTTCAGTGGGAGTAAGCGGATTTGAGCTGGTTTCGAGTGGGATAAAGCGGATTTGAGCTGTTTTAGAGTGGATAAGATGGATTTGAGCTGCATCTGATTCATATTAACTGGATTTTATGAGAAGTGAGTGAGATTAAGTAATAGGCGCCCTATGGGACCTTACAGCCCAAATGATTTTTATTAAATAACACATATTTTTTCCAAAAAGTGCACTTTTTTTGCAAATTCCGAGAAAAATTTTGGAGAATGTTTTAGGATCGAAAAAAACTCGATAAAAAACTATAAGAAATTTATTTTAAATAAAAAACTGTTTTGGGCTGTTAGTGGGACATAGGGCCCTATGGGACACTTACCGCCCAAAAACTGATTTTTATTAAATAAACACATATTTTTTCTAAAAAATGGTACTACCCCTCGGTTTTCGCGAAATAGAAATTTTATATCAATTTACCGTTATACGAATATGCGGTCGACGAATATGCGGTCGACGAATATGCGGTCGATGAATATGTAGAGAGCCAAAACAACATTTATGGGTATAACGACCCATTTGGCAACTTTTCAGCATTGCTTTAACTTTGTTCACCGTGTCACTTGGCCGAAATTTTTGATGATAAGTTTCACTTTTGACGATTTAAATACGTATCTACTTTTTCCTTTCCTATAGGCTCTATTATTTATACTCTATCTGATATGATTTAAACATACTTTCGCAAAACACATTCGTTGTTACTTGGCCATCTTTTGATCTCCAAATAACTATACGACAGCTCTTATAAAAAGCTTGAAATTTTTTGTCCTTTGGGTATTTATCGGGTTTCAATGAATCCGATGGTGATATGGTGCGTGACTCCTACCCGCAGGCCCGTAGCCAGGGGGGGTTAGGGGGGTTGTAACCCCCCCCCCGAAAATCGGAACCTAAAAAAATATCCATAGGGTCTCCCCTATGGTTTTAAAAATTTTCGAGAAATTTTGAAAAATGCACCCCTAAAAATGAGTTTTTTCACATCTCAACCCACCCTGAAATCTCAACCCCTCCCGAAATTTTTTTCTGGCTACGGGGCTGCCTACCCGTCTTCAGATAATAATATTTTGTTCTTTTTTTATTAATTCTGGTATAGGTTGATATGTAATTGCTATAACGTAACTGTAAGAACAGTTGTCAGATTTTACGCGGCAATTTGAATCGGGGTTTGGTTGAATTTGCTTTTTTGTCTATAAAGAGTCTATATCTGTCTAAAACACTTTAAAAAATGACACTACGCTCTAAAACCGTCTTCAGACAGCCAAAACCGGAAATTCTGTCCAAAATGACCAAAATCCCAAAAACCCGATTCAAATTAGCGCGCAAAATCTTACAAACTGGAAGCTAGTGCGCTTCAATGGTGCGGCAAAGTTTTGAACATTGGACCATAGGTGAATGTCTCATGTCATTATACTTTGCTTAAGTGATCATAAACTATTGAACTATACCAAGAGTAAGTACATTAAAGTCTAACAAGGAACACTCAGCCGGTGCAACGCCCACCTCGGGAAACGAGATGGATAGGAATTTACCCCACCTTGTGGGCATACTAACGGTACCAAGCTTTTTCCGAATACGATACGAAAAAAAAGTTAGCCTGACACGGAAAAATTGGACTTTTACAAGGAAAATGCGAGAAAATCCGACTTCAGAGGCCGTTTTCGGCCGTTTTTGTCTATGAAAGTGGCAAAAATAATGTCATATTCGTGTTCCCCGTAATTTTTTGGGTAAGATAGCACATTTTTCAGAATTTTTTGAGAAAAAAAATTTTTTACGGTTTTTTCAGCTGGTAGCAAAAAAAAACTGAAAAAAAAACGGCCGAAAACGGCCTCTGAATTCGGATTTTCTCGTATTTTCCTTGTAAAAATCCAATTTTCCGTATCATGCTAACTTTTTTTTCGTATCGTATTCGGAAAAAGCTTGGTACCGTTAGTATGCCCACAAGGTGGGGTAAATTCCTATCCATCTCGTTTCCCGAGGTGGGCGTTGCACCGGCTGAGTGTTCCTTGTAAATATAAAAATAATGGGAATTGTATCCTTTGGCTTTTAAACATGTCATACTCAATTAAAAATGCTATCCTTCGCTATGATTTCTGCCTCAAATTATTCTTTTTTGGACCAAATAGTGAATAAAGGCGTTGTGACGAATCTAATAACCAAATTATTAAATGTTTAGACAGGGGCCTAAATGATAGCCTCCAATCGTGTGTGTTTTGCACATTTTGATAACAATAACACCACTAAACTGAATCCATAAATACCCTAATACAAAAGTTCCATTTCTCCCTATGTGTGTATGTTGCCAATTGTTCCGGATTATCCAGCATACAGATCGGGGCGAGTGATAGCTCAATCGATAGGTCTCGAAAAGTTAGGCCCGGGAAAATTGTCAGAACCAAAATTTGAATATTTGAATTCGCGCCAAAACGCAAAAACGTGTTTTTAAGGGTTTTGCCAGGGGAAGTGATGTTTTTTATGTTCCCAATCGAATCCTGAGGCGATTCTGGACCACTTTGCTTTTTACACTTTTTGATTTGGCGCATTTTTGAAAAAAAAAGCCACTTTTTGGCCAAAAAATCGGGTTTTTTGATGCAAACTGTCTACGGGTCTGATTTTTGGCACCCGGGGGTTTTCGGATGCGCTGATCACGAATCTGACGTAAAAATTTATTATTATGAATAATACTTAATATAGTAGATATATTTTATTTTTTTATCAAATGTAATTCTATAGTAAGATTAATATTTTCAAAATTAACTAAATTATCATTAATATCAACTAAATCTATCGTAAGTCTATTTGGTCTATTAATTACTTTATGATATATTATTTGATTAGGTTCTATATTTATATTTTTATTTAGTTTGAATCTATAGATTACATTCAATTTCTTATCATTGACATATGAATCATCTATCAAATTACATCTGATAAAAATTTCATTATTATTTTTTATTTTTATATTATTATTTTGATCAAGTAATTTACTTTCTAAATTTCCATCTAATTTTACTAAACCAATTTCAAAGTTTTTATCAATAAACTCTTGAGAAAATTGAAATTGAAAATTATTACTATTTGAAGTTAGTTGTAGAATTAAGTATACCATTTATATAGATAAAAATTCTCAATTATTTATATAAATAATATTCTTTATAAATGTTAGCTGATATCTGTTTAAGTATTTTCATCATAATAAAAGCAGCAGATTCATTATCATCTGCATCATTAATATAATTATAACAATATTCTTGAATATTATCACATATATCTACTAATTGTTTAATTTTTCTTTGTTCTAATAATTCATGTTTCAAATGATTAGGTAATTGTAATTGTTCAATTTCTTTATTTGAAATTTCCTTACTTTCAATGATTTTTTCTTTACATATTTCTACTAATGACGGAACCATTTATAAGGAAAAATATTTTCTATAAATTAAAAAAAATTTAAATTTTAAATCTATTGAAATTTCCAATATTTCATATTAAAAATCAAAATATAAAATTTCACATTTTTGCAAAAATGTGATGATATTTCAAGTTTTCTATTCACGCGTGTGAATGAAATTTTTTTTAATTTTGATAAAAATGATGATAAAATTGTGATTATTGTAATATTTAAGTGTAATTTTGATGAAATATGAATGGTTTTGTGAAATTAGATTTTCCGTGAATAAGTGCGCTCATACCATCATTATGTATACTACTGGCATTCCAGAACGAAAACTGATGAATTTAAAGACTAATCATATAATTTTGTCTGTATGATATATTCTGAGTTGGCTAATAGAACAAACAGCAAGATATTTTTTAAATAGAGAATCTCTGGTGTCCAAATATGTATTACACGTCTTTCGGCATAGCCAATTTAAGATTTAGTAGATTTGAAAAAATTAGAAAATTTTTGAAATTACTAGAAATAGGTTTTAGTCCTGAAACTTTTGTCCCAAATATGTGTTATAAAATTTGCAAACAAATCCAAAAATTGAAACAAGATTTTTGAATTTTATCTAAAAATTTCCAGATGGAATTCATTCACCTGAGAACGAGCATGCAGCGGAGCATGACCAATATCGAACTCGCGCACATGGATGTGGACAAGTTACAGACCAAACACCGCAGGCTTTGGAGACAATTCCTTCACACTGACTCTTCTGATAATGGCACAAAAGCGAGGGAAGAGGGAGATGAAAGACCCAAACAATAATTCAAATTTTGTTTTTTATTTATCTCTCTTATGATACAATAAATTTATGGAAGCGTGTATTTTATGCTCAATCATATAGCACTTTTATGTATAGTTCGCTCTTAAAGGAGTGGGTTTTTAGCTTTTTGCAATGGAAAGACGGCTGAAAAGTAAAGAATAGCTTAATTTTTTAAATGATAATAAATCGGTAAAATATGCAAAATTCGAATACCGCTGTTCTCTAATGAAACGCATTAATGACTAAAAAATTGGAAAATTTGAGTCAAAAATCCAAATTTGAGCTGTTTTTTCCCATTGACCCTTTCTGTCTTTTCTTTTCTATAGACAGGCGACATTGCATTCAACAAAGCGAAACTTCGTTACCACAAAACACTTATGCCTGCGGCATATATTCACCCAAATTGTCATCAATATTTGTGCCATCAAAAGACAGCACGTTCCAAAATTTAAAAATCCACCGCAACGATTTTGGGCGGAAACATTTAAGTACCTCAAATTTGGGTAATTAAACCGAAGCAATCCTCAGCCGGCCGTCTTTTGTGATGAGTAAGGGCCGTTTGAATGACAGTGTGCGGCATAAGGAAAGACCACTGTGCTAGCAGTGCACAGAGAAGACATGTGTCTGCCCGGTTATTTCCCACTGCCTCGTCATTACTCGCTTGGACATGACAAGCGCAGACCAAATATGGGACCAAAAGGGAAACCAAGAGTGTGATGAGAGTGTAGACAAACAAGGAAAGAACAGCCCATCAGGCGCATTATAATGAACGGCAAGGAACGTTATTTGAATTCTGATAGTAAATTTTCGATTTCGCCTGAAACATAATTGGACTTTTGCATTCAGTTCTCAAAGCATCGAACTCGGAACTGTGCTAAAATTTGAGGAGACCGAAAATTTGTCTCTAGTCAAATTGGTTGTTTAATAAAAAAAGAACATTTTGGTTAAATAATTGAAACAATACTTTTTAACCAATTTTTGTAAGATTTTCTGCTTAAAAATTTAATAATAATTTTGAACATTTCTTGTTTGTGTCGCAGAAATAAGGTAAGGAAATTAATTTTTCTCGAACTTTTCTCTTCTAGGCTTTGCTAAAAAGATAGAAGGATTTTAATTTTTGTACATTCTTGGATAATTTTAAGTATTTTTCCAGCACTGCGCTCATAATACATTCCCAATTACAAGTAAATACATTTTTGGCAAAGAAACCAACTATTGCGTCTTATCTCCAAGGATTTTCTTCCAAGCTTGTAACTCAGTCAGCAAACTATCCCATCAGTTAAATTAGAGAGTTTACGGTATGCCGAAATTATATGCACTTCTTTTATAATTCCATAGGACTGCCCCCGCGGCTCCGCCGCTTGGCGGCGCCCCTGATCATCCATGGGGGAGGGGGGGTTAAAGGGGTCACAGGGGGCCACAGGGGGCGGGGAGCATTTTGACGTATCACACCCCTGTAGGAGGAACATAAAAAGTTTCCTTTGTAGCGCAAAAAAGTGCCATTTTGGCATGTTTTTGGCCAAAAATTGAAATTCACCTGATGTGCGCAAACTTTTTGCAGATCGTTCTTGCATTCCCTGGGGGGCATTTTGGCGTATCACATGCCCCTGTAGGAGGGGAACATAAAAATTTCCTTTGTAGCGCAAAAAAGTGCCATTTTGGCATGTTTTTGGCCAAAATTTGAAATTCACGATGTGCGCAAACTTTTTTGCAGATTCGTTCTTGCATTCCCTGGGGAGCATTTTGCCGTATCACACGCCCCAGTAGGAGGGGAACATAAAAAGTTTCCTTTGTAGCGCAAAAAAGTGCCACTTTTGGCATGTTTTTGGCCAAAATTTGAAATTCACCTGATGTGCGCAAACTTTTTTTTGCAGATTCGTTCTTGGCATTCCCTGGGGAGCATTTTGACGTATCACACGCCCCAGTAGGAGGGGAACATAAAAAGTTGCCCTTTTACGTGACACACGTGACACACGGATGTCACGTTTTCACGTATGTCAACCCCAAATCTGACATTGATAACCCCCCCTAAAATCATGGGTTTTGGGGGGGTACTCGCGAGTTTGGGGTCCGGGACCCCCAAAAAGTGGGTTATTCTATTGGGGGGGGACACGCACGTATCAACTTAGAGGGACCCGATTGCTCGAATTTCTTTTTTTAATATGAGTGCATTTTCAGTACCAATCCTGTGAGGACATTCGAAATGAATTGAATGGCATCAAACATTTATGCGTCAAGCACGAACATTTGTGCCGTTCCTTTGCCAGATGGAAGTCATATATTGAACAGGTCAGCCAAATTTTCATTACCGAACTATTAGCGATATCAAACAAACTTTTTTTTAGTTACATTCTAAAGAATAAAGGAAAATTTAAGAGTTTAAATGAATGAGTCTTTCCATTCGAATATTCTAGAAGGGAAAGACGCTTCTTCCCATACTACGCATAATGTGCATTCAAATTACCGCTCATTATTTCTGTTAGCGCTTTGTTCTTTAGAATGTAACTAAAGAAACGTTTGTTTGTTATGGCCAATAATTCCTCGATCAAGTTTTTCGAAACATTCATGAATAATATTTTGGGGAAAAAAAATTTATAAAACAAGGCATGAAAAGTTTCTGCAAAACTTTACATCCCCGTCAAACATGTGACACCAATCGGATGGCGAGGAAGTATAAAAGTCCGAAATGTTCGAAATTTAAGTTGACGTAATTCCTGTAAAGATGAAATAATGAAAGCGTTTTATACACATGGTTTATTTAAGCCATTTTCTTTCCAGTTCACCTTTTGTGACAACCGAAAATCCATAAAAATCTGCGCTATATTCCACAAATGTAACAGAAAATATTTTCAGAATGACTGCCAATTGGAAATTCTCAACAAAACTGCTGCTTCCCTGAGGAGCCAAGCAATCACACGGCCAAAAATATTGAGTGCACGGGTTTTTGGTACTTTCTCTTGTGACGGGAAAAGTATGATTGGGGGAGTTACGATTGGGGGGGGGGCAGTTGGGGGGGGATCATTTGGGGGGAGTTAGGATTGGGGGGAGTTACGATTGGGGGAGTTAGGATTGGGGGGAGTTACGATTGGGGGAGTTAGGATTGGGGTTTTACCCAAAACCCCCCTAATCCTAACTCCCCCCAATCGTAACTCCCCCCAATCCTAACTCCCCCCAATCGTAACTCCCCCAATCCTAACTCCCCAATCGTAACTCCCCCCCAATCCTAACTCCCCCCAAGTGATCCCCCCCAACTGTCCCCCCCCCAATCGTAACTCCCCCCAATCCTAACTCCCCCAAGTGATCCCCCCCCAACTGTCCCCCCCCCAATCATACCATTACTGTATAGGATTTTTGTATATATTCGCGAAATTGTTTACGTTGATCAAGAATTGATCCATTCCCGTTAGTTTATGATTCACATAAAATAATTCAAGGGCGTCAATGCAATCAATAAAGGCGTCCATTACAAACTGGTAAAAAGTTTGAGTATCGATATTTTTTCTCTCTCATATTAAAACTTTTGGAGGATATATCTGGGCTTTACATTAACCGTTCTAAATTTTTCTTTTAGTTTTACTCTGATGTAAATTTATTAA
The DNA here is from genome assembly GCA_022814885.1 of Ditylenchus destructor. Taxonomy (NCBI): domain Eukaryota; kingdom Metazoa; phylum Nematoda; class Chromadorea; order Rhabditida; family Anguinidae; genus Ditylenchus; species Ditylenchus destructor. The sequence goes on from JAKKPZ010000177.1 coordinate 68,147, forward strand.
TTTTAAAATGAAAGATTAGAAATATTCTTGAGAATTTATCTTCATTCTATGCTTTTAGCCAAGCATGTTTCTCTTCATATCATTCTGGACAATCGGAAGCGTGTTCACTCAATATTCGTCATTCTATCCTTCTTATTACTCAAATTACTACAATACTTATAACTACCCTCAATACTCTTCAAATTTGTATAACGGTTACTCGAATTACCCATACTCGTCATATGGATATAACGGTTATTACAATAATTACAACTACGGCGGTGGAGGAAATGGTTGGTCCAATCAATTCTCTTCCTCAGGTCCGGGAGGCTGTGCGCCAGGTTATGCCAAAACTTGCATTTTAGGCGTGTGCAGAGTTCAGTGCGGAAATGTTGTATATGATAATCCACGTGACGAAGAGATAAGCATTTTAAATAAATTTGGATGATAAATGGGCTGCAATGTATAAATTGTATATTGTTTTTGTAAAACTAATCATACGTGAGAATAAAAGTTTAAAAAAGTGTATGCGTATGAAAAATCATGTAGGCAAATTGTAATTCTTCATTTACTGTTAGAAATAAAACAGTTAGGTTGTGTTTAGTTTGATCTACTCCTAAGTGAAAAATATTTTACATAATTTTTTATTATGTCAAATTTTTTAATAAAATAATGAATTATTTGCTCAAAATACGTCAGTATCAAACGCGAATGTATCGTTCACCCAATAAACTGTTCAAAGGCGTTACCCTTTTATGTTGAAATTAGTACACAATTCCTTTCTCCAAGTGCACCGCATTCGCCAAACTATGCCGATCTTTGCTCCATTTCACCCATTGCCTTAGGATATTGCATGTTGCAAGTAAACATTCGCAAAATCAACACTTCAAGGACATCACGAGGTCATTATCAGAATGGAGCCGAATGGCACGAGAAAACTGTATTTACCAGGCGGGGACATAAGTTCGTAGAATGGAAATCTCTGTTTTGAATTGGCGGCATACTCTCTCTTCGTGTCTTTTTGCTCCATTTCACCCATTGCCTTAGGATATTGCATGTTGCAAGTAAACATTCGCCAAAATCAACACTTCAAGGACATCACGAGGTCATTATCAGAATGGAGCCGAATGGCACGATAAAACTGTATTTAGTCTCGGCGTTGCACTTTGTTTCAATTTTAAATCTCAGGGGTCGAACTTCCGCATTTCTCTTTCATTGTTGAAATTTTAGTGATTGATTAGTCATTGTACGAGCGATATATTTTTATTGTAACGTGACCGTTTTATAGAGGGGTTGATATAGAAGGTTTCTTTTTGATCCGATTGGAATAATACTCATAAAAATTGCAAAAAGCACCGAGTCCTAAAAAGTATCATTAAATTTTAACATTTTCTGTAAATTACTATTTTTTAGTAAACTCTTTGATTCCAATTTTTAAGCTCCAAATGCGCTTGCCCTTGTTTCTCTTCGCTCTTCTGTCCCTGATCCAAAGCTTGACATGCCAATATTCTTATTCATCGTACTATCCAAACTACAATTCGAACTACTATAATAGCAACTATAACAACAACTACAACAGCAACTACGGCTCTTCAAACTCGTACGGATACTCAAACTATTACTATCCGCAACAACAAAGCAACTCTTGGTACAACGGATACTATCCTCAAAACTCAAATTCATACTATTCCAATTATTACAACAATAATAATCAAAATTCCTATAACGGATATTCCTATTATCCATATTCATCCTATGGATATAATAACAACGGGTACAATAATTACTATAGCGGTTACAATAATAACTACAACTATGGGGGAGGTGGTGGTGGATATGGCAGCTCTTCATCTGGATTAGGAGGCTACAGTTACTTCGGAAATGGACTGAGAGTCTGCGCGCCGTATACCAAAATATGCATTTTTGGAGTCTGCAAAATTCGCTGCGGTAATGTCGTAATGAACAATGTATATGATGATGAGTGAATGTTTGATCACCAATTTTATTCTCGATCGAAATAAAGTTGTTGGACATAAAGAAAATGTGTCACAAACGTCAATTTTCTGTTGCTTCAAAAATATCTTTACATGATAATTTTAAACAAAAATAAAACTATCCATCAAGCAATGGGTTGGTAGCAATTGGGATAGTTTGCTGACTGAGTTACAAGCTTGGAAGAAAATCCTTGGAGATAAGGCGCAATAGTTGGTTTCTTTGCCAAAAATGTATTTACTTGTAATTGGGAATATATTATGAGCGCGGTGCTGGAAAAATACTTAAAACTATCCAAGAATGTACAAAAATTAAAATCCTTCTATCTTTTTAGCAAAGCCTAGAAGAGAAAAGTTCGAGAAAAATTAATTTCCTTACCTTATTTCTGCGACACAAACAAGAAATGTTCAAAATTATTATTAAATTTTTAAGCAGAAAATCTTACAAAAATTGGCTAAAAAGTATTGTTTCAATTATTTAACCAAAATGTTCTTTTTATTAAACAACCAATTTTACCAGGGACACATTTTCAGTCTCCTCAAATTTTAGCACATTTCCGAATTCGATGCTTTGAGAACTGAATGCAAAAGTCCAATTTTGTTTCAGGCGAAATCGAAAATTTACTATCAGAATTCAAATAACGTTCCTTGCCGTTTAGATTTGTTCATTATAATGCGCCTGATGGCCTGTTCTTTCCTTGTTTGTCAACACTCTCATCACACTCTTGGTTTCCTATTTGGTCCCATATTTGGTCTGCGCTTGTCATGTCCAAGCGAGTAATGACGAGGCAGTGGGAAATAACCGGGCAGACACAGGTCTTTTTAGATCGACTTTTTAGGTCGACTTTAGATACAAAAGTGCTCTTAGTTTATCCCATTATCGTTAATTTTTTTGAGATATTGAAAAGTTTGAGACATCGAAAGTTCAAAACTGCGAAAATTCTAGTGCCAGCTAGACTAAACCCTATATTTTGGACTGTACAGCAAAATTCCGTTTACATATTTTGATTAAGCATCCAAATTTACGTAACATTATCCACTTTTTAGACCGGAATCGTATTACGACAAAATAAATAGTCACCTGTTATTTCCCAGCAGGCAAATTTTTTCGAAGACTCTGTTTACCTACGCTCTCTTCTTACGAACCTATCTCCCTTCAGCAACTTTTCGCTCGCCATCCAAGCTAGTAATAAAGAAGGAATGGGAAATAACCGGGCAGACACAGGTCTTCTCTGTGCACTGCTAGCACAGTGGTCTTTCCTTATGCCACACACTATCATTCAAACGGCCCTTACTCATCACAAAAGACGGCCGGCTGACGATTGCTTCGGTTTAATTACCCAAATTTGAGGTACTTAAATGTTTCCGCCCAACATCGTTGCGGTGGATGTTTAAATTTTGGAACGTGCTGTCTTTTGATGGCACAAATATTGATGACAATTTGGGTGAATATATGCCGCAGGTGTTTTGTGGTAACGAAGTTTCGCTTTGTTGAATGCAATGTCGCCTGTCTATAGAAAAGAAAAGACAGAAAGGGTCAATCGGGAAAAAACAGCTCAAATTTGGATTTTTGACTCAAATTTTCCAATTTTTTAGTCATTAATGCGTTTCATTAGAGAACAGCGGTATTCGAATTTTGCATATTTTACCGATTTATTATCATTTAAAAAATTAAGCTATTCTTTACTTTTCAGCCGTCTTTCCATTGCAAAAAGCTAAAAACCCACTCCTTTAAGAGCGAACTATACATAAAAGTGCTATATGATTGAGCATAAAATACACGCTTCCATAAATTTATTGTATCATAAGAGAGATAAATAAAAAACAAAATTTGAATTATTGTTTGGGTCTTTCATCTCCCTCTTCCCTCGCTTTTGTGCCATTATCAGAAGAGTCAGTGTGAAGGAATTGTCTCCAAAGCCTGCGGTGTTTGGTCTGTAACTTGTCCACATCCATGTGCGCGAGTTCGATATTGGTCATGCTCCGCTGCATGCTCGTTCTCAGGTGAATGAATTCCATCTGGAAATTTTTAGATAAAATTCAAAAATCTTGTTTCAATTTTTGGATTTGTTTGCAAATTTTATAACACATATTTGGGACAAAAGTTTCAGGACTAAAACCTATTTCTAGTAATTTCAAAAATTTTCTAATTTTTTCAAATCTACTAAATCTTAAATTGGCTATGCCGAAAGACGTGTAATACATATTGGGACACCAGAGATTCTCTATTTAAAAATATCTTGCTGTTTGTTCTATTAGCCAACTCAGAATATATCATACAGACAAAATTATATGATTAGTCTTTAAATTCATCAGTTTTCGTTCTGGAATGTCCAATTTTGTTCCTTTCTGTAAAATGCATAGCTGAGAATGTAAAGAAAATGTTGAAAAATGATGTTATATGAATACTCTGGGCACAAATTTAGTCAGATATAAAATATCATTCCAGAACAAATGGAAATTGATTTTTTCAAAAATTCTCACCGCATGTTTCATATCCAGCTTCGTTCGATCATCATTGATCTCGGTCAATTCCCGTATGAATACATTCACTTGAGCTTCGACTGCGCAGATGTCTCTTTCCAGTCTGGTGAGAATCGAGGGATCTTCTGTAAATAATTATGTTTGAAGTTATATTGAGTTATAGTGCAATTTTTCTTACTTGGTCGCATGGCTAACGCGTCACGGAGCATTTTATGGCGGCTCCTCAGGGAAGCAGCAGTTTTGTTGAGAATTTCCAATTGGCAATCATTCTGAAAATATTTTCTGTTACATTTGTGGAATATAGCGCAGATTTTTATGGATTTTCAGTTGTCATAAAAGGTGAACTGGAAAGAAAATGGCTTAAATAAACCATGTGTATAAAACGCTTTCATTATTTCATCTTTACAGGAATTACGTCAACTTAAATTTCGAACATTTCGGACTTTTATACTTCCTCGCCATCCGATTGGTGTCACATGTTTGACGGGGATGTAAAGTTTTGCAGAAACTTTTCATGCCTTGTTTTATGAATTTTTTTCCCAAATATTATTCATGAATGTTTCGCAAAACTTGATCGAGGAATTATTGGCCATAACAAACAAACGTTTCTTTAGTTACATTCTAAAGAACAAAGCGCTAACAGAAATAATGAGCGGTAATTTGAATGCACATTATGCGTAGTATGGGAAGAAGCGTCTTTCCCTTCTAGAATATTCGAATGGAAAGACTCATTCATTTAAACTCTTAAATTTTCCTTTGTTCTTTAGAATGTAACTAAAAAAAGTTGTTTGATATCGCTAATAGTTCGGTAATGGAAATTTGGTCGCTCACTTGTTCGATATATGACTTCCATCTGGCAAATGAACGGCACAAATGTTCGTGCTTGACACATAAATGCTTGATGCCATTCAATTCATTTCGAATGTCCTCACAGGATTGGTACTAAAAATGCACTCATATTAAAAAAAGAAATTCGAGCAATTATAAAAGAAGTGCATATAATTTGGGCATACCGTAAACTCTCTAATTTAACCCCCGGGGGTATAATTATTCAATCGAGCTCCAGAGGGGGCATAATTAGAGGGAGGGGTAAAATTAGAGGTGGGGGTTAAATTAGAGAGTATACGGTATTTTCTCCATTTTCACTTTAGAGCGTAACATTTCAGAATTTTGGGAAATTAGCGACACTTTTACCATTTTTGGAGCAGAAGAAATATAATGCCACCAAAAAATTTTTTCACAATTCTTTCCTCTCTGATTATCATTTTGAAAATTTACGCAACATGTCGCATACATTACATTGGCAGCGGTATGAAACATACCTTTGGCACAAGATTGTACTTATATGACACCTGGAGCATTGCTCGGAAGTACTCTCAATAATATGTAGAATAAATTGACCAGTATAAAAGATCAAAGAATATTAGCCGAGGAATACGAATCTATGAAAGAATAATTCTTTCGAGAATGAAAGAATTTTTATCAGAGGTTAGTATTGGAAAGCGGAATAAAATTCGGCCGAATCTCCAAGAAAATTAAGCCAGGCAGTAGTTTTTTGGATTGCTGTGGCAAATGAGCAGCGGCAAATTCAAATGAGGTCCTTTCCGTTTCTTAATTTGGCGAAGAAACGGAATAAATTCAATGCAATTGTCTCAATAGCCTCGGGCCAGCTCAGGAATGTGCAAAATGGCAGTGGGAGGTCTCCATCGGAGCCTGAAACAAAGTTAATCATTACATGTTTGTTGCAATTTGCATGATTACGGAATTGGATCTTGCAACGATTAATGGGATTATTTACAGACAAGTTTGAACAAATGTACCAAGAATTTGGTTTTTAGACACATTACAAAAACGTTGCCATTTTGTAAAGTACAAGAAGAAGATTCGATAAGCTTTAGAAAGTTGCGCTTGAACACAAGATTACTAAAGTACTTTGGAAGAAAAAAGTCTAGAGTTTTACCTCTAATTTAATCCCAGGTGTTTAACTCCAGCCTGATATAGCAGATCGGATGTGTTTAGTAATAGTTTTACATTCCTGGATTTGTTCCAAAATTTTTTTCAGACTACCGCCACGACAAAAAGTTCCAAAACTCCCATATAAACTTCCGTTCCACTCGAGCGGAACTTTGTCCTGTTTTTATGCAAACTCCACGTGACTTGATTTACATCTAATTCCCACCCATTATTAATTCCCCGAACAAATCAGACACAAATTCTGCCTTGCTCAATTTTTTGCCCATTTTTCGAACAATTTTCCGACATCTCTTTCCGGTTTTCCGACGTCAAAATTTTTCTAATAAACGTAAAAAGCGTTCGGAAAATAAAAGTCCGTTCCACTTGACTGAAATTGTTTGCACCAAAATTTTCCGAACACATTCTCGATTTTCGCAGAGCGGACCCGTCCCAAGTGAGCCATAATATTTTTGTGACGAAAGTGGTACAGACGGACACGAAAATGTCGACGTTCGTTTAATTAGCTTAAAACACAAATTTGCGTTCCAATCCGCTTGAGTGTTCCAAGTGCCCAAATCAGACCAAAGTGCCGGATGTGTTCACATATGGAAAAGAGATGTTTTGAAGCGTCAATGTGGGTGGTCTGAGGGAATCGTTGGCAGTGATTTGACAAAACGTCTGAGAAATTTAGCAATTTTTCGATTTTAGTAAAATTGTGCAGTTATTTGAGAATCAAAATTTGATACCTATTTAGTGCTTGTCAGCGTGGGTGGTCTAAAGGAATATATTTATGGCAAGGAATGAACTGAATTTGGTCTGGATATTTTTATAAATAGCGAAAACTGGTGTGTTTTGATGCCAGTAAACCATGTAAAAGCCTAAAGAAAACACATAAACGGCGTCGGATAAATTTACCTAATTTGGATATAGAGCCGTGGGAACCGATCTTGGGAAACCGATTTGGCTCTGCGCTTTATTTGCTCAACCAAATCCAGGTATGAAAATCCAATCTAGGTATGTAAACCAATTCATGTTATGGATCGTATGTTATGTCATAGATGCGATAAAATACGGGAATTGATTCTTTTATGAACACGGAGTTGCCATAAAAGACATACGTATGTATAAAGAACGAAAAAGTAACAAAAGGGCTCAAGACAAAGGAAAACGCAACACTCTCGAGAAAAAAACCGACTGAGGGAGAGCATAGAATAATGCAATGGATTGGAATTGAAACAAGTTAAAGCCATTGGGGACGGCGTCTTTTTTACGTTCATGCCATAAAAAGCAGACGGCGGTCCTAAAATATATATTGGTTTGAAAAGTTAATCTGCCTTTGACAGAAGAGAAAGTTTAAAGTACAAATATAAGTTTCAGAAACCGAAGTAATTTTTATACAAACAAATTATTGCTAAATATGTCAAAGTTCTCGGTATTAATTGTCCCGTAATTAATTTTTTACATGATTTGATATTTTCCGGCCAAATTTCTAACCCATAAATTTTTTGTTAAAAAATATTTGGATATGAAGTTAGAAAAGAAATGTGTTCTAAATACTGAGGATATTTTTCAGAGAGTGAAAAATATCACAAGAAATGGAGAGTGTCAGAAAAAAATCGGCAAAAGTGAAAACTTGTTTAAATTTGAGTTACGAATAAATTACGGACTCTAATAAGACCCCATAATTTTACTGAAATTTGGTTTTGTGTTTCCTGGTCGATTGAGCTAGAAATTTAAATAAAAATTTTGAATCCTAAATTTTCTTTGAATATTAGTAAAAATCATTTATTCTACAAGGAAATAATTTTTTTATTGTTTTTTCATTTTTGCACCAAAAACATTACAAAGTTCCCCTGAGGGCCTATTAGACTAAAAAGTGTAAATCAAAAAGCATTGTCGTTCATAACAAAATGAAGGACGAAGGAAGAAAGTAAAATAGTGCCAAAATTCATCGCTCCCAAAACTCCCGCCCAAAGTTTTGCAAAAATGCACATGAAAGTCAGAGATGCAACCCGCTCAAAACGCAACAAAAAGGCTAAAGGAGACCATGGATTAATGTAATGGATTGGGGGTGGTTGAAGGATAGGGAGGGGACAAGTAACCCATCTAAGTCGCATCCAAGCAAGCGCTTTTTTCTTGAGGCCAGAAAAAAGCAGACAGCCCAAAACCCACAGCCCAAAAAGTATATAGCTCTCGTCTAGTCACTCACTGCCCTGCAGCAAAATGATTAATTGGCTGGGTTTCGGTGTGGGAAAAGGACTTTTCGGCTTTTTACGGCCGGTTGGGGACGGCTATTAACGCCTCCCTTAGGTCCTCCAGGATTTCGGTCCTTGGCTTCGGTGCTCGGCAGAAAAGTTTAGACGTAAGTCGATTTGTAAAAAGAGCAAAGACAAGCAAAAATTTGGCCTTGGAACGGAAGTCGGCTTTGCGTCAATTAATTATTTGTCCATTTGAGTTTAATGAAGCGGGCAGGAAGGTCGCCGTTGGACGATTAGCGAACGACGTGATTAATGTGACCTTGGAAATTTGCTACTCCACGGGTCTTGACAGAGAACGAGTATCAAAAAATGGAAACGGATCGGATAATGTTCTTGAATGGAAATAATTTTTGAGCATTTCGTGGAAATTTTGCTGAGAATTGAAAATTTACAAAGCTTAATAAAAATGAGAAGCAGAGTGTTTAGGCCTAAAGCAATGAAAATTTTCTAAATTCTAAGAAATTGTGCAAAAATTCATGAATCATATATCGTATCATATCTTCAATCTTCAAATTTTACTGAAGTATTTTTGGTGGTTCGATTAAAGAAAAAAAATAGTTCATAAGACAAAAATGTTTCTTGCATTATTATTTTAGTTACAAAACATTTTTGAAACTGTTTCTCAAATTATAGGAATACAGTTAAATGTTTAGGAATAAAATACTTTTGTTGTATAGCCTCATAAATTATGACCGTGTTTGAAATCGAAACTTTTGCAAAACGAAAAATTGCAAAATTTAAAAATAATTATCTAGGGATATTGCAGTGGTCATAAAACGAGGACGCATCTGAAATTGGCGTTATCCACCACTTCTAATTAAAAAGCATTTGGAATTCAAATTTTAATTTGAATCTATGTGTCCTCGTTTTATGACCACTGCAATAATTCTTAAAAATAGTTTAGAAACTTTTTCACTTATGTGATAATTTCTGATTAAATAGAAAAATTTATGTGAGAATTTTTATTTTGTTTTATTTTCCAAAATTTCGATGACTTTTAACATGGCACAAAGTTTCGGTCTCTTTTTCGCCGTTTGCGATAAACAGACAAAATAAAAGGACAGTTGTTGCCAAGCTGGATTAGTGCAGACTAAAGAATGGTTTCGGAATTGTCATTTTCATTAGATAACCAAAAATAGAGTAACTTTTGGAAATTGAACAATAAAGTGGCCACTTTAAGGACTAAAACAATTAAAAATTCGTATATAAGGCGTTTCGGAGTCACTCCATTTTTGGAATAGAAAATCCGCTCGAGACGGAATAATGAGATTTTTGCATAGCGAAGTGGCCAGAGGACCAGCACCAGAGGGGCTGGCCGGCTGTCCACTCGCTGCGGCAGACCTTTTAAGTTGGCTGGGACAATTCAGCTCCAGGGCAAGCGGTGGTGTTGACTGGCAGTGCCGGCTGTCCGCTGTTTTCTTCTCTTTCCTTTTCCGTCTGAATGGGTCACTGAATTGGCACCGAAAATTACTCAAAGTTCAAGAAATTGGTTGCCATAATTTGGAAATAATCTCAAGAATTAAAGAGTACTAGGCTAACGCCCTTTGCAAACTTTTGAACGCTATAGTTCAAAAATCCTTCCTTTGAGCAACATTAGCTGGCCAAGGTCTCATCAATTATCCAACTCATCTGTCTGCCTCGTTGGGACCACGAGATTATTAATAATGGTCATTTGGCGGCGCCTTTGATCTAACAGACTTTTCCAATCACATATGAATGTGGTTGGAAACGTAATTTGTGACATTTTGTGTAAACGTTAGTGTGTTCCAGGGCTCTCGAATTATTAACGATCAAAACAGATTTTTAATTTGATATTTACATTTGTTGTTTTTATTATTATATTAATGTTCACTTTTGAAACATGAGATAAGGACGTCTTTTTAAAAGATAAAAATAACAATGCAGAGCTTATAATAAAACACATATTTTTTGATTTGAAACAACTTGTCATTTTGAAAAATATTTATCATAGATATAAGTGCTGTGATTACACAGTTATTTGTGCATAGAGAGAAATACATTAATAAACTTTATTTCAGATGTTACATGCCAAACAATATTGTCGATATATTGATGTATAAAGCATATTTTATTAAATAAAGTAATAATGAGTCGTTAAAATTATTCCAAACGTCATAGTATTGCGTTTCATTAAGGTAAAAGAGAAAGGTCGTTTGTGTAATCAACTTCGCGATTGATCGCTCTTGAAATTTGCAGATCCACAAACTCGCTGCACTGTCGCATCTCAAAGTAAATTTCAAAATTTGTCTAAAAAATAACAAAGAGGCAAACCATTCGTTCCAGATGTTCCAGTTCCATTGAAAACTCGACACCCTTAATGCCCACAATTTTATCGCCCACCTTCAGTTGCTTTGCCACGATAGAATTTGGCCGTATCCAATTTATGTGCCTTGTTATTGCCACGTCAAGATGAAGGAATATGTCATTTTTTCTCACGCGAATAACCAGAGACTCGCAATTTTCCTCAACCAGATTGGCATTCAATGGAGTTGATGGCACTGGAACCACAGGATTGATATATGCTGATCCTGAGGAATGCAAAGAAAGTGCTGAGGAGGTAGATGAGGAACCTAAATCCGGATTGTTAGTAAATTCAGTACTGTTCCATAAATGCAATCCTTCAAATTAATTTGGCCATGACAACAACCTCACGAACAAAAGTGCACGGTTTATATTTCGTAAGTTTGTGATATTTATGAATAAAATGAAAAGCAAAATTTACCTGCGTCGTTAGCTCCAGAAATATGAATTGTATAATAAAGAAATTGTTTATCGGAACTATCAACTTCAATTTTCAAGTCACTAACGAATTTTTCAATTCTCTCGCGAAGATGCGGCTCAAAGCGAAATGTGATTTTATTGAAGATAGGGTAGAATTCCTTGAAGAGTTGTTCTTGCAGAATGTAAGCCAGAAGACCGTTCTGGAAATGTTCCCTCTCCACAAATGCGTTGAGTAAATCCAAATCAATCGTCCTCGTGGCAAGACAAAGACTAAAAAGTATGATATTGAGATATTTAAATACTTCGGTGGTTTTATTTCAAAAGTTAGGAGTATCCAAAGTTTAGACAGGACTAAGTAGAGATCGGACGAAACCGAAATTTCGGTTTCGGAAAAGGCTTTTTTCCGATCTCTAGTTCTAGAATAAAAAGTCAATGGATTGGTTAGGCGTATGAAGAATATAACCGAGCATCGGTTACGACATGGCCCGAAGCAATGAGAAGTTTCACTAGATGACGTCATCTTTTAGCCACACTGACGATCAATTTTATCTTTTCTCCAGAAATTGTTTTTATAAACCGAAATTTAATAAGCACCCCTAAGAATGCAGTCGGCCGATAGGGCGCGGACGGCGAAAATTTTGAAAAATTTCGACGAATATGCAATTTTTTCGCAAAAATTTCGCTTGCGGCGCTATTTTTTCTTTCATTTTTTATTACAGTCGAATCCCCGAATAACGCCCCCTGAATAACGCCGCCCCCCGAATAACGCCGATTTTTTCTGACTCGGTTGGTCGCCAAAGAAATTGTATGGGTTTGACCCCCCGAATAACGCCCCTCCCAATAACGCCGCCCCCCGAATAACGCCGATTTTTTTTGAAACATGCCTTATAAATGACCCTCCGAATAACGCCGATCAAATATTTTGAAGAAATTTTCGAAATTTTTTTCACTTTAACAAAATTTTTAACAAAATTTAAAAAACTTTCGGAAATTTTTGAAATAATTTCGGCGTATTTCCCAAAAGTTTTACAAAATTCGGTAAAAAATACCAAAATTTTATAAAAAAGTTCAAATTCGCGCCAATAAATTCAAATTTTCTGCCAAAACATTCAGAAACCCCCGATTAACGCCGATCTAACCAAATTTGGGTTAGAAACCTCCGAATAACGCGCCCCCCGAATAACGCCGCCCCCCGAATAACGCCGATTTTGTCCGGTCCCGAGAGGGGCGTTATTCGGGGGTTCGACTGTATATAATTTTTATTATCATTACTTCAAAACATGCAGTTTTGACACTTTTTGGCCAAAAAAGACCAGTTTTTTGCTGGGTTTGCTCCCCAATTTTTGCGGATTCGTTGAAGGGACATGCGTAGGGAATTTTTGGCAGAAATTTTGAATTGGCGGCAAAAATGTGAACTTCTCACATTTTTGAAAAATTTTCCCTTTTATGGAGTTAAATTGTGTAAAAAAGTGTTTACGGTAAAAGAAAAAAATGGTTAATAGTATAGCTTTGGTGTACATCGTTAAAAAACATGATATTCTAGTTAAAAACAGCAAAAAATGCACCTTATAGACATTTTTTTGGCCAAGTTAGACCATTTTTGGGCATATTGGAAAAAATTTCGGTAGAACCGAAACCGAAATTTCGGTTTCGGTTCGTGAGAAATTTGGAAATTTCGGTCGGAACCGAAATTTCGGTTTCGGAAAACGCTTTTGTCCGATCTCTAGGACTAAGTAACTAAAAATGATAAATTGAGACAAGTATACATCGAATATTTGAACTTCCGAATGAATTCAAGAGTAATAAAGTATGAAACATACTTGTATCGAATTCCACCAAATGGCATCCCATTATACAAAATAATCTTCAATTTGACTATTTCGATGTATTTTAGCTTCAGCAGTCTTGTTTCATTCGCTTTTCGAACTTCCTTTTGTTTGCACTTTAAGGCCATGTCTCCGGGTTTAATGCTACTATTTGTTTTGTACTCATTGCCCTTATAAAGCTGCACTCTACATTTTGTTATGTGACGGTAGTACCAATCAACATGAACGTCATCATTGGGGTCAAACATCTGAGTTGTCACCTTCGCTTTGAAGTGTTTTTGATCAAAGAGCAATCCTTGATCCAAAGAGACACCGTTGTTTTTCTGAAAATGTTCCAGAAACATTATTAACGCTCGCAGTGAGCGTAGCTATCGAACCTAAATTGGAATCCAAACGTGAATAAATTTGGCTTTTCTCCTAATAATTTAAAGTGCACGGGAAATTGACAAGTTCAAAATTTACGGAAATTTTCAAACACGTGACCATTTAAAAGTTGGTGAAGCTAAAGCGGGATTGCGACTAAACTGGGCAATTTAGGCATCAATTTTTCGTTAAATGCTTTGGCGAAAACCTAACACGTAATAATAATAAACATATGTCTCACCTGGTACATAGTCAATAATTCTTGAGCTATTTTCTTCTTTGTCACGCCCAATTCAAACTTCCCACCTTTGAATACTGAGACTCGACCTAAAATATTAAGATTGTTTCAAAAAAAAGACTGAATTTTTAGATTTTATGAACACTCAGAATAACTTCCGATCCAATTTTTTGTCAGAAAGAGTTCATTACTACGCAAATATTTTAAACGCATCTGTTTAAACATCTAAATAAATGTACCTTTTTCTTCAGATACGACCACCACCAGGGCCCGAAAACAACATTGGCTTACAGAGTAAGCCGATCCGTGACGAGCCCCCAAGTGGACGAGTTCAAGCGGCACTTTTTGCCACTTTTGCATAGTATCCATGCAATCGAAGTATCATGGTCTGAAAAGATACTCGCCTCTGAAGAGGTTTTTACAGAGCCGACCATCCGGAAACGACTCTTACATTTTGGCATTTTGAAGATTCGATCATTTCAACTGGATGTGGTCCAATTCAAATTTTTGCCATTCGTTACGCCGATCGCCTTCGAAATGATTGTAAAAGTGATGAGTCATTGCTTTTATTCCTCTATCTTACAAATTACAGCCACTATAAAGCGGTGACTTATCACTTTTACAATCATTTCGAAGGCACTGACTTGGCTATTTAGAAATTTTAACTTTTGGCAACCCGATAACCGACAAGTACCTTAAATTTTGTACGCAAGCTTGAATAAAATAAAAATGCATATCGTTGTTCTTGCAGAAAACTTACTTGTGACGTATAAGGCTCATTCAATATAACGGCACTTTCTGACAGACTATAAAGCATAAGGTCAGAGTCTGGCTCCATTCGTGGATTTATTATAACTGAAGCTCCTATTGCCTTTTTTTCAAGATGAGACACGGTGTCCGTAAAATCGATAATAAAATCCTCGATTTTAATAGTATTGCTTCGATTGCGAGGAGGTCGAAGAAAGGGATTAAGGCAACATTCCATGTTGCAAATATCTTTACCTAAAATAAGCGTTAGAAGCAGACATGATAAAGTTTAAAAATGTTTGAGCGCCATCCAAACGACATTTGAGCAAGAACAAAATAGAAAGTTAATATATTTGCGATCCGTTATCCTCAATTTCGGATTTTTGAACTCTAAGCATTCCAAATAAATCGGCCAAAATCAACACGTTTTTGAAAGTCCTTACAGAAAAATGAAGAGGTCACTTGGAGTGACAAGGGAAATTGTGGCAAGTTACTGAGGAAATAAAATAAAAATTCAAAATGACACAGAATTATTTTAGAAGCTCCGAACTCTTGTGCTTTGAGGATATGCGATTCTTCACCTCAAAAATAAACTGGAATGGAAATATGATAATAATCATTTCGATTATTACCTTAGGTATAAAACTCAACTAGAAAATGCATTTCTATCGCTGCCACTGATTTGAATCGATTCAATGTTGGAAATGTCGAAGTGTCCAAAGACTAATCTTTTATGAAAAGTAAAAGCCCGAAACTGATAGTATTTTCTTTCAGCGAGAGTAACTGAAATCATCATTTGCATTAAATATAAACATTCTGAAAGGATTCAGGGAGATAGATTTACAACATTTAGGCTTACAAAAATGTTTGTTTATAATCTGCGCAACGTGCACGCCAAATGGTAATTTGATCTGAAATGGAACTCACTAATATTTATGTGATATTGCCCATATGACAATTGCACTTTAACAAGTGATTTAAACTTTCGCAGAGCGATTAAAAACTTTCGCACATTTTATCTTTTGTAACAAAAATGATTTTCAGCCAAAATTGCTCATTTTTCAAACAACTGCCAACTAAAAGCACTCAAAACACAAAAATACATACATCAGTTATAATGTCCCACACTTGACCTCTAAATATCGCCCCAGGGCGTCAAGGACTAACTCTATAACTGAAAACATATGAACGCATGTCTGTAAGTTTGGCTTCCACATAGGAGTTAAATACCAAAAATGACAAACAAATCAATTCTGCTTGAATTTTGGGTCAACTCTTCTTTTCCACAGAGCAAAGCACTTTGTGGAAACGAAGTTTTCGGTTAGAGCATATTTTTCAGTCAGTAAATTTCCCTTGTCTAAAAATCCACAATTTCCTGGTTTTTATTTTTCTATTAATTATTCCAAACCATACAAACCCTTCTTCGTTCTCTAGGAACCTCCCTAAGCCAAATCCGAAGCGTCTTTAATACAAATAACATATAATTGTAAGTACTTCATTCCACATAAAAACCCGATATAAAGATGAAATTTTGCTAGCACGTGGCATATTAAGTGAAACATCAGAGAAATTTAAACAATATGTATATTCATATACAACCGAACCCCCGAATAACGTCCCTTCTCCTCCGAATAACGTGGCCCGCCGAATAACGCCGATTTTGCCTGGTCCCGGATTTAAGTCAAGGGATTTTGCATGTATAAAACAAGGGAAGTTTGCATGGTTTAGGCCCCCGAATAACGGCCCCTGAATAACTCGGCCCCCGAATAATGCGGATTTTTTGAAGCATGCCTTATAAATGACCCTCCGAATAACTTCAAATATTTTGAAGATATTTTCATCACTTTCACAAAATTTTTATCAAAATTTACAGTACATCAAAGTTTACTTTTACTTTGAAAAAATTTCTGGAGAAAAGATAAAATTGATCGTCAGTGTGGCTAAAAGATGACGTCATCTAGTGGAAACTTCTCATTGCTTCGGGCCATGTCGTAACCGGTGCTCGGTTATATTCTTCATATGCCTAACCATTCCATTGACTTTTTATTCTAGAACTGTTCCAGAATACCGGAGAAACATTCCAGAAAAAATTTCCGGGTGGTGAGTCATCGAATTTATGAAATGTTTCATTTTTTATTTTGATTCGGAGGAGAAGCATATTCTCATTTATGTCAAAAATTTGTTTTTTGCTAGTGACACTTCATTGAAAGTCAATAGTTTTACTGATGGTTGACTGGCTGAGCAAGCGACAAATTGTGGACATTGGTCGTTGACTGTGTGTTGACAGTTATGACTTTTGTTCCCTTCCTCGCAGAAAATCTCACATTATAAATGATGCCACATATCATTACATTCAGACACAGTGTCACCAACGGTACTGATGACGTGTACAGAAATACGGCTCCAAGTGGAAACTGAAATTTGAACAAAGTAGGGAACACAAAACATATTTTATGATTTTTTTCTGTTATAGTAACTTTACAGTTAAAAACTCGAATTGGCTCAGAATTTGACCTTTTCGACCGGTTTCGACATTTGAATTTGACCTTATCGGCTAATTTTATGACCATACCCAATGTCAAACAAGGGACACATTTAGGGGTATAGGCCTTAGCTGCGTTACCAATGATAGTGATGACGTATACATACACAAAGATGGGAAAACTTGAATGAACTAATGCAAGGCTCTCTCATTTTTTGATGTCTCAGGCAATCTCGGGTTGTACTACCCATTTGTCTCGCCGTCAAGGGTAACATTAAGGGGTGTTATCTTCGGCTGTATAGACTAGGATATGAAAGGCCATACTAATTATGATTCGGCTAAAGTCAAGGTGGCCATGTGCTGCACAAAAACACAAACGTAATTTGTGCTCGTGCGTGAGGACAATACCCCCTGATGCATCCCTTGGTTGACAAGTTGGCAAGACTCTTCCAACACGACTTCGGAACAGTCCTTTTCTTCCATGCTGGAATGGTCTTCGGTTATAGAATTGAGCTCTAGATTGAGCCCTACAGAATGGCTCGCTTTTTGTGGTCGGATTAGGAAATTTTCTGATCCACAAGGCATGGTTGGTAGAATCGGTAATGCAAAAATTTTTACCTGTCCTATGACAAATACAAGCAGATTCGGAAAGAATTCCAAACACATTTCCATTAGAGTCGTCGTTCTTACAATGGCGTCGCTCTGGAATGAGGATCAAATATAGACATTGTGTCTATGGTTTTTAATGTTTGGGGTTGGTCCTGAGGATCCCCAGAAAAATTCCAATTCCGACTTTCTTACCTTACGATACTTCTTACCTTAATGGCCCCACTAACCCATATAAACAAAATCTAAAAGTAAAGAAAATGTGCTTACTGTTGTCGATTTTGTTTTTTTCATTTTCCAAATCAGGAAGCCACACGCGAAAGTGTTCAAAATTCCAACTGTCATTTTAAATGGCCAAACATTCACTGAACTGACAAGGTAAACAATAATCGAGGTTCCTGAAATTATGTCTTACATTCTAATCCATTATATTAACTATTAGGTTATCAAAGTTTGGCTCATTGAAGTTTAATCCTTTGCAGGTTGACTGTGATCTTTGAACTTTTAAATTTATTTTTAGTTATTAAAAATATTTTGCATCTTAAAATTAAACGCATACCTAAACTTCCCATGACGTTCAACAAAAACAATACTCGTTCCATGATCGGGTTATTAGAAAACTTGAATGGCATTTGAATCGCCAAACAACGCTCCAAGGCCAGAAAGAACACCGTAAGCGGCATTGCTCCAATAGAAACCAAGTATCCTCTTTCAAACCAGTCATATACAACTTTTATCTCTGGAACAACCGGAAAAGCGTAGCCGAGCTTAAATATCCCATAGCGATTCATTCTGTAAATAACAAAGCAAATTCGCCACAGTACCACTATCCCTGCTCCGAATACCATGATCGTCATATAAGTGATCATTGATCTGAAATAAGTCCAAGTCCGACTGTTTGATAATCTTTATGATTTGACTATTTATTGAACTTCGGCATCAGCATTCAGTCAATGCCAATATTTTATACTGTACATTGGGCGAATGCTCACATGCTCAAGAAGGCATACATTCGGGGGTATTATGTCGGTACTATCGCATTATCAGTGGGGGAATTTTTAATAGAGATTTTCATATATAAAACTTTAATAAAATTTTTCAATTTTTTGTGCTTAAAAACTCTGAAAACATTTTTTAAGGATTTCAAATTGTTCTAGACCGATTTTCATAAAATTCTTTATATGAAAATCTCTATAGAAAGTGCCACCTGATCAGTGATTTTCCCTGATCATAGTACCGCTATGGCTTGTAGGCTCCTAATTTGGCTTAGGCTTAGCAAAGTCTAGGTTAGACTTAAGCGCCGGGACAATACCCCTGATGTATCCCTAAACATACATGGAGAACTCATATTCAGTTCGATCCGGCAATACACGGTGTAGCATATGAGAAATTTACATTTGGAGAGATTTTTTCAGCAATACCCAGTGCCCACTCAATACCCATTTGTTCACAAGGGCATACATTCGGGGGTATTGGGCTGGCCATACTAATTAGGCTTAGCCCAAAACTGATGTACCCCTAGAAGGTCTGTCTGTCGCTCGTCTGAAATTTTTCCATAACGGTTTACGATATGAGAAATTTATGTTTTATACAGTATATTCAGGGAGAAGAGCTACTTGACTACCAAGGGATACATTCGAATGTAGGTATACTAATTGGGCGAGGAGTTTTAGGTATATACCTTGTGGAAATTTTTTTCTATCCGGGCTTTTTTGTGAAAATTTTTTACTTTTTGGTATTTTTGTGCAACATAAACAATTTTTCATTTGAATCCAAATTTTAGCGCCCAAAGTCAAAATTCGGAAATTTGGACCAGAATATTCGAAAATTTCGCCAATTAATGTGAACATATTCAAGAATGGGTTAAAACTGGCTAAAAATGTGTAATTTTTTGATAGTTATGCTATAAATACTTTTATGTTATATTTTTGTTCTATTTTAGCAAAGAATTGGTGAAAATGCATGATCCTAAATGCCCTTTTTATGATCCTTTTCAGGACCCTAAAATGCGATTTTATGGTCCTAAATATCCTCGCACTACTAATTAGGCTTAATCTAAGTCTTAAATTTAAACATAACACAAGACTGATGTACTCCTAGAATGTAAATGCATTCTGACCGATTCATATTCCAGCATTATTCTGTGCTCACCTGGTGAAGGTCCTGACACGCAAGCCGGTATTCGGGCGAAACCTGTAAAGGAATAGAATCCGTGAAAATAGTAGTGCGCCTGTACCGGCGAATACAACTATTAGAATGCTGCAAATGTCTTGAATAGTTGCTGTCGTAACTGGCGAAGTACTGGACGCCGTAATTGTTGCCATAATTGGTTCTGTTGGCGCTGAATGACTTGGCTTACGACCATATTTTTTAAGAGTTTGCTATATTAGCCAAACGGGAAACTTCGGAAAAAATTGGGAAAATTTCAAGAATTTGTATTTTCCAAGAATCCGCAGTAAATTAAAAATACCTCCCTTACCAGTGCAAAGCTGCTAATATCTTTTGTTGGCCTGAAATTTTTTCTACGTAATTTTGTAGATCTATATCGACTAATATGACCAGACACGACCCTTAAAATCTATCTTGCGTAAACGCGAGAGAATCGTACCCCGAAAATCCACCGAAGGGTATATTCGGGGCCTGTAAATAATCCTGTAAAACCGGAGTGTAGTAAAAATTCTAGTACCTTCTAGAAGCATTTCCACAGCAGTGGAGTATTTTTTCGCTACCAGTAGATCGTGGGGAGTCGATTGAACCGGTCTTGGGGTGATTTCGGTGGGGATAGATACTAGACTGTAGGCAAATTTACTTCAGGATGGCTGAAGCGCAAGATTAAAAACTGTTAAACTTGGCTGAAAGTAGACTGGAATTCAAAAAAGGGTAACTATTAGTGCCATTACCATATACTAGAAATAAAAATTACGTGAAATTCGGAATCGTCGCATCGAAAAATTCTGAAAGTTATGACCGATATCCAACTCTGTAGAGCATCAAGTGACGAAACGGCCAGAAATCTTTTTACTGGTGAAAGCTCATACTTCAGAACTCGTGCCAGACTTTTTCTTTGGTGTGGGAAAAAACAGCATACAATTTTAAAAATTTTTTCCCACCCAAATTCTGATTTATAACCCATTTCTAATAAACCTTGTTTTAAGCTTTTCCGAAAATCTAAATGTATTCCTTCCGGGATAAACTCACACATAGGACCACCCAAGTCGATTGCACTCTTAGATGTGTTTTCAAGACCCGTGGGAGACTCAAAAACCGAACGGGGTTAGACAAAATAAGTTCCCATACAAAAAGTTGGTAACTTTTATGAACGGAGATTTCGAGCCTTTAAGAAAGAGGAATTAAAATTAATGTGAAATAATGAATAATGAAACTTTTATTTCTTTAAATAATCACAAAACCTATCACGTCTGAGAAACAACCACGGACCGATTTGCAGTACAAAAAGCAGCTCCGTGTTTCAGGCGAAAAATTGGGCATTCAAATTTTTTGTATCTCAAATTTTCTATGTAAAAATTGTCTAATTTCTTGTCCCAAAATTTCATACTTTGATCGGTTTGGATTTACTTATTAAAGGGGTTTTAAAAGGTTGACCACTTAATTTAATGAAAACAGTTTTAACTTGAACGTAAACGGAGTAAATTTTATTTAAATTTCACATTTTATTCTATATTTCACATGATACACAAAAAATCACATTTGGGATATGTCAAAATAAGTGTACTTTGATCCTTGACTTAGTCACGCATTTCTGGTATAGGAGAAGACCCGTCAGACAACACCGTTCTCTTCGCACATCTCGACCACGGTTCCATCGGTGTCGGGCTCGAATTTCGACCAGTCGACTTGACATCGCACTCAAACTACTTCTCGATCTGAGAAAGAAAACTGCCCTTATCGCAGAACAACACTGGCTGAGATCGGCACTTCCCAAGTTAAACGTGTCAATTGATGGCATCGATGCAAGGGCACTCTTTTATGTCTTTCACGGGTCCAATGTGCCATTATCGTACAATAATAAATTTCACCCACAAACAAATATCTGATTCGAGTTCAAATTTTAAAATTCTATGGAAATAAAAAATGAACATTTTCCGTCTTAGCAGCATTCTAGCTGAATAAATTTCCAACGTTGCAATGTTCTTTGAGCTTTTCTATTTTGAGGGTACAAAAGTATCCAAATTTTCATCCGATGTAAAATTAAAGAACGTGTGACAATTTTTCAGGATTGAAATTTGTTCCATATGCCTTCGTTCTAATGTTCCCTTTGGCTGATTTCATTTGCACCTGAACAAAAATGTAAAATTAGAGAATTTTCGTTCCACGCCACAATCAATTTGTTCAGTTTTAAAGCTTGGTTGTCTCTAAGGTTGCTAACTTGAATACAAAATATCTTGCGTAAAATTATTCATTTTGGAGTGATTAATTTACGTTATGATTCATCCTCTTTCTGCAATTATTGGTGACTGTACTGATCTTCGAGCTCTTCTGCCGCCCTTTGCAAACTCTGTCCTCTGTTCAAAGGACAAATGACCTTAAGAACTTTGGAATGGATTGCGCAATCAAAAATTTGGCGCCGCTTTTCGAGGGAAATGTGACGCCCACGACTCACCTCAATTCCACCAAAACAGGGAAATAATCGTCCAATAAATCATTTTCGCAGTCTTGAATTTTATGACATTTTATTGGCATTGAAATGGTTTTTCTTTGTTTTTCTCCCCAGCTCGTGTCATTTGTACAAGAATGGCGGTGACTTGTACAGTGCATTTATTATTAGTTTTGTCCCATTTTATGAGCTTCACATAAAATTTGGCATTCCTGAAGTCTAAATTGAGGTCGATGTCACAAAAATCGCAAAAATTGTATTTCAAAGTTGGAATTATGTCCAAATTTGTCATACAAATGTTCGTTTGAATTGCGAAAAAATTGTTAACATTTTAGGCACAGAACTATTTTTGAGGACTGTCATATTTCTGGCTCCATTTTATGATTTAAATTTCTAGAAATTTACTTTAAATCAGAAAAGTTGTTTGCTGAGCTTTTTCTGAGTTAGCATTCAAATATGGCACTGTTGTAACGCTAAAGGATATTTCAGATGAAAATCATAATGAAGAGCATTTGTTTCATCCAACTAACTTTGGTTTCTTTCATTATAAAAAGTTATCGACATAGCACAGCTCAATAGTCATCCACCCGAAAAGGCAACTTTAAAGCAACGTCATGACCTTGTATGTAACATATTCATTTATCATAATCCAATGACCCATCTCAAACCATTATGATCAAATAACGGTTCGCTAATGACCGAGAACGCGGGCATGTTTGAACTATCCCACGAGTTTATTAATAGGATATGACATTCGGCGGCGCTTTTGATCCCACGCATTTTTTCTGAACAAATGAAAAAATCACTTATTACTGGAATCAGAATCACCGGAAATCCTACTATGTGTCTATTCATCACCGTGTCCATTTTGCGCACATCAAAGACTTAAGTTCAAAGCATTGAGCGCCAAACGCATTTTTCACCTGGTTGGCATTTATCTTTGACCACGTGACGAACTCATACAAAAAAATTCAGTTTCATTCTCGAATAGGTTCATCGGAAAATGTCATATGGCGTTTTATATTCAGCGATATAAAAGCTTTTTCTATTCAAAATAAGGGATTTCCAATAATTTTGGGATTTGCTGCAAAACCGCATACAAATGGCAGTTTTTCAAAAAGCCTAATTTAGTGCAAGAACAGCACCATTTTAAGTCGAGATGAAATGATCTCTGAACATGTTTCGGAACTTTGAAATTTCATGTTACCAAAATTTATGTAAATTGGACATTTTTAGTTGAGAAATTTGCTTTTTAAGTTTAACTAATAAATGTTTGACGATTCTGTATGGAATCGTCAAATCTTCCCTCAGGAATTCCCATATAGACTAATGAACGACATCAAAGGCATACCGCCGAATGCCTTTCCTGAGCCATTTCTCGATTTGGAAATCTCAAATTCCTTTTTAACGATCGTTTCCTGATGGCATTCCGCGCGTTCATTCGACTCCAAAGAAATCGAAATAAAATCTATGAGCAATTATTTGGCGTTGATAGCGCTCTGAATTCGAGTCTCGTGCCCGCTTTTTACGAGTCTTGAATTCCGGTGATGTTGCATATTTTGCGTTTCACTGATCTTTTGCTGCTTTTTAGCGCTTCCGGTGCCCATCGAACCTGATAATTAATTCACCGACAAAGGCGACGCACCCTTTGGCGGTCCGTTCCCGCGATGATTTCATTACTTTCCGGGTGATTTCGCAGAAGAACGCCGAAAAAAGTTGATAGAGTCAGCCAGACTCCTCCAATTAATGAGTCTTTTACTGAACACTTCCGGTGGGAAAAATTCGAGACTGCCTTTCTCTTGAGTCGAGAGTAAATAAAACAACTTTTTTCGACATGTTTGAAGAGCGTGCAGCCTGTGACAGACAGTACGCACAGGCACAGACGTTTTTCCGAGGCACATCTTTGGCCTGAAGCAAGTTACCTTTGAAGCGTTCTGTAGTCTTTGGTGCAAATGAATTAAGTATCAAAAATGATTGCGTCAGGTTTTGGGACCGGGAAAAAGGCTATCAAAATTTATTTGTGACGTGAAAATAAATAATTGGTCATTTCAAAACGGAAACATTAACAAAATTTGTAACTTTGTGGATCTTTTGATGAAAGAATGTGGGCGTTGAGTAAAAAATTTGAAAAATTTTACAAACGGTTCAAAACTGTGCTCACTATAAATTAGCAAGTAAATTTTAATTTACTTGCTATAATATATATATGCTATAATATTAATTTTGCCGCTAAATACAACGTTTGAAATTGTTCCAATTATACCAGCTTTTGGTCAACGACTTTTCAAGTCTTTAGCCAAGCACACAGCTGTAGGGATTAACTAACGTTCCGCTTAAAACTTCAAAACTTTTAGCGTTATATAAACAAGGAAAAACCATGTTGTTCTAGTAAAAGCGCACGAATCAATCATTTTTAGGAAGTGTTGCGAATGTAAATGATAAAGCGAAATGCTTGCTAGCTCATTTTATGACCGACTTTGCTACAGTTACGCACAAAGCTCTGGACGAACTGTGACTGCTATCAATCAACTTTTGACTGCTGTGATTGCTATATTAATGGCTTCACCTAGCTTCATTTTTTTGTTATATTATTTGCTGCAAACATAATTTTCTGGTTTGCTTAAAAGTCCAACAAGATTTCTTCAGAAAAGTTAGTCCTTCTGAAATAATTTTTTTGGTATACTATTACTAACAGTTATTGTTCAAATCTTGTCATTCCGTCTGGACTGCATTCTCGCTTTCCAAATACAGCGCCAGTACAAAGATTTGCTTCCTTGTGTTCTTTGAAATAATCGCCCGAGCTGCATGCGCATTTTACCCAATGATAAATAGGGAAATGTTTTCGAGTGCGAAGGCGCGAATAAAATGGATGAGTGGATTAGCAGGAAGGACGACCGCCGTTCAGACTTTACAGGCACACTCTCGCATTTTTATGTGACCTATTCCCCGAATCCCGCTTTTCGGCGGCGATTTGAGATGCATTTCCGGCGTCTGATGCGCCACTCTCCCATGAATTTTTTACAGCGTCGCCGATTGCCGCCGCTCCAAAATTTGCTTTTTATTCAACTTTTATGAAGGCGGCTGAGATGCATAAAAGGAGCGCCAAATGCTCAAATTTGGTCAATCTTTGAATGTCGTTTTTGAATCTGCGCCATATGAGACAGTTTTGGAGAATATTTGTGTCTATCGAATCTATGTTTGGACCTTTAAGAACCTTGGTGAATCCAGAAAATACAGTTATCTTTATAATCCTGTTGGTCATTGACCAAGTTTGATAGTTTTGAAACCATCGCTTTTAGCACTGAAAATACTTTAAAAGTTTGGTATCATATTTTAATTCTCAAAACTAAACTATTTTGGAATGAGAAGTTGCTACTCTTCGAGCATTCTTCAACGTTTCGACTACCAGTTTCTATTTCCTCCAACACCTGTTTTTTCTTGTAACATCAGTCAGCACGCTCCGGTCACCGTTTTGCATGCCATTTTGCACCGAAATGTCTGTGTTTGCGAAAGTTGCGCAATGCAACTCTTCGCAAGATTCTCTCACCATTTCGCAGCAATTTGTTCACAACTCTTTCACGTTTCCGAGATATGACCTCTAAACTGGACGCAAAAAGGCTATAAATCGCTGTTCGTAATACACACCTGTCGAGTATGTTGTAAATATTGGTGTAATTTACACGCCTTACTTCTTGCCTTCGGGATTTTCTGCAGAAAATGCTTAGCAAAGCCGTTAGATGGCACCGTTATAAAACAAAATATCAGCTATCACCAAAATTTATAAGGACAGAAAAAGATTTTGTGTTGAATTTCACCTGGATCATTGTCTAGGATTTGAAAAATGCTTTGCATTGTTCAGATTAAAAAATAAAATTTTTGCAAAAACTAAAGATTGCTGAAACTAATCAGCGAAAAACATAAAATGTTGAAAACATTTTACACGCAACATGATGTTTGTTGCATTTTACTTGCAAATTTTGGTAAATAATAATAAAAATATCGTTCAATTGCGTCAAAGTTACGCATAATTGGCATCTTACTCGGCCACAATGCCCATTTTTCTGTCCAAAACGCTTATAAATTTCCATGCAAAATATGCCCTAAAAGGAAAATCCTTTGTACCACACTGGAATAACACTCCTACATAACGTAACTTAATAGTATACACAGGGTAAATTGGCATGCTATGAAAAGCTGTGACGTATTGGTGTCAGATTATGAACCACGCCTATTGTGTTGAAGCATGTTCAGAGATCATTTCTGCTCCACTCAGTCTGATCTGCAAATTCTTACGATCTTTCATATCACACCCAAACTTCTGTAAGATCGCCACCTCCCGCCACATCGGCTTGACCTTGCTTTTGCAAATCGGCCCTTCTCAAATTGCCAGACAAATTTTCCACCGATCACTTTCAATTCCCCAAATCACCGGTTTGCAATTTTCCGTAGAAAATTGATCGAATGCCTCGTTGCTCCCGAAGAAGACAACAATTTTTCTGCTGCTCGAGAGCGACTCCCGACCTACCGATTTCCTCGGTCTTGACTTCTGTTTGCTAGTTTGACTGAAGAACGGAAAAATTAAACTGGCCTGCGGCGGCCCGCACCTATGGCCCTTTTTCATGCTTGAACGTTCCCCACCTTTCAATCGCCCTCGATTCCTTTCAGACTGAACGGTTCGGCGAGAATCCCGCCGGTTTGCCACCGGTCCCTGCCCCGATTTTTGGTCCATTCCCCAAAAATCGGGTAAAGGACCAGCCGGCCGGTTGATTTCGCATTTTTCTCGCATCTCCCCATTTTCTTGAAGGAAAAACGGGAAAGGGCGCAAAACGGAAGGCGGGCGATCGTCGGTAAAACCATCCTTTGACCTATCCCATTCATTCTTGAAGAACCGTCACCTTTGTGGGTTCCAACCGCTGGCTTTGCGCTTCCATTTATTCGGCGAGCCATTTAAATTCGATTCCCGGCGTATATATGCTGTGTTGCTGTTGAGCGTTATATGCTGTTGTTGCCATATTTGTTATTCAGACATTCCAACTAACATTACATTCATATTCTCAGCGATTGTTTTGTCATTTCGGGTTATTTCTTCGCTTCAAGTAAGTTTGGATGTTGGGTAAATGAGTTGGGTATGATATCAGTTAGATTGATAGATTGTTCTTTTTCAAGTTATTAACTTACAACAATTTTGTGCAGTGTCCCAAAACAGGGGTGAAGTCAGGCCCTATGGGATCTTTCTTATCAGAGAAAACTGTTCAGTCAATTTTAAATCCGTGGGAAACAATTTTGAGTATCTTAAATTTCCAAACTAGATGAAGTAAAAAGTTCATTATATTTTTCAAATCTCTCAGAATCAACGTGATAAGCGTTTAATTTTTACGCTTACGTTTTTCGCTTAATTATGACCAATTTTATTTCTGAATATGGTTCTAAAAGACTGCAGTGTCATGCTAATAAATAGAAGAAAGTCTTAACTTCTGTCAAAATCTCAGCTGCCAAAAATGTTTAGTCAGTTTTAAAGATCCAAAGTTAATAGAAGAAAAGTGTTCATTTTACATTAGCTCCAATATTGACAGAGAAGAAAGACAAATAAGTTCGCATTTTAGTCACACAATAGTCCACAAAGATGATTTCGAGGCTGCCTTCAACGCTCAGCGCCATGCCGAGACTTCCAGCTTTACTCACAACACCTCTCCTAATCCTCATCTCCACACTAATATCCTCGATGGGTGCATTCACCGTCGACAATCTCGCCGCCTCAGCCAGAGTTTCACATAGCGGTCCCACGAATGCACTCTACGGCCACGAGACTCTTGCAGACGAGTCGACTGACAGAAGCAAAAGAGGAGTTTTTTGGCCGAATTGGGGATTCAACCAGAACAACAACGGATTCGGTGGGCTGCTGGTCGCGTCAGAACCACCAAACAATTATTTGAAAATGTGGATCACGAGCGAACACAATCAGTACAGAAAAATGGTAAGCAGGATTGCGTTATCATTGCTCTGTAAAATTTGAACACAATTGAAAAACTTAAAGATTCAAATTCATTTTCATGTTTTTCCAAATTCTGAGGTGTAATTTTTATGTTTTTGACATGAATTCGAAAGTTTAGAAAATTTTCTTGGAAAAATTGTGAAAAGCGGAGAAAAGTTTGGGTTTTACCAAAGAAAATTTACTTACCTTTCTCTATTGTAATTTTTCCAAATTATAACAAAAATAATTTTTGTAATCTTTTATTTTTATTAAAAATTAATTATTAAACAATTTTATTTTTTTATTAAACAAATAATTTGATTGTGTTTAAAGATCGATTTTCTGGAATACTTTTTAAAATCATTGAAATTCCGTTCTTTGGTCAGGTTGAGAGACAGTCCGCAGGTAAGAGAGGTAGTCATTGGGGCCATTAGTGTTACACAAAATTTGCAGACGGAGTTCTTTGGAATGTTTTGCAGGCGCAAGGACACTTGTCAAAAGAGCAACAATTTTATGACGTCCTAAAGTTTTTATGTCTAAATAAAGCGAAGTTTATTTAGGCCCTAAAAGTGGCCAAATACAGTAAAATTGTTGCAAAATAGTCCAGACAAATAAAACTGAAAAAAGTGTTCAATATAGATTTATAGTGTATGAAAAGTGCAATGTTTATTTGAAAAATAACGAGGAACACCAAAAATTTTATAGGGCGCCCCAGATAGAGAGGAGTGTTTGGTCGTACCAAAATCCGACCTGTTGAGTGAGGCAACATTGAAATTTCGGCACAATTTTGGTATAAAAATTATGTGTATAAAAAATCAAAGAACTTCCACAGCTAAAGAACCGCAACAAAGTGACATCAAAAAGCGAAAGCGAAAACGAAACAAAACTTGGCAGATCGGACCGGTAGTAGGTCAAAACGTCTACTTTCGATGCCTCTTCAAACTCAAACATACAAATATTGCAATTGATTTCAAATTCTACCTTCTAGGTTCCTGCCACGGACATGCGCATGGTCTATTGGTCCGATGAATTGGCTGCCAGCGCTCAAAGACATGCCGACACCTGCGATTTCCGGCATTCTCGCAACAGAATTAACATCGGCGAGAACATTTGGGCCGCTCCATACACAAACTACTCCGATGCCGTGTCCAGGTGGTTCAACGAGGTGAACAACCCGAGATGCGCTTGCAATCACGCCTACAAACATTGTTGCGGACATTACATTCAGGTGGGGGAAGATAACGAAATTGATTAAAATCTGAAGTGATTGCAGACTAATTTCAAATTTTAATTTGCCGCCAAATTTCAATTTTGTGTCATCGGATTTTGGATAGTTTTTCATTTTTTCTTTCAGTAGCCTTAGTATTTCAGCTTTGGGTTCAAGTGCAATCGGTCCAATACCACATTAAAATTTACCTATTTGCACGGTCTTGTTCAATTGTTTGTAGTGCAATAGTGGCCTTTTTCTTCAGTGTATCTTAATTGATGAGACGCTCACTTCTTAATTTCTTTTGTTGATTACCCATTGTGCCTTTCCGTTCCCTCCACAAACAATTTCCTCAAAAAGATGGATACATAGTCTCGATCAAAGAGCGGCGATGATATAATCGCCAGACAGTCTGCTGCTGGAAGTCTCCCATTGCAAATTTCATTGACACGCGCCACTTTCGGCATAAAAAATAAGACAGCAGATGGCAAAAGAGTGACAAGTGGCCTTTTAGAATCTCTTCAGGGGAAATTTTTGGGTTAAACGCAACATATGGAGGACACTTTTTGTGATTTCTGCAACATTTTCGGATGAAAAACTCAAGTGGCGCAAAGATTGATTTTGAAAGGAATTGTTTTCGAACGAAAAGACTTCGATCTCGAGAAAGATATGTAGTCTGATAGGAAATTCGAAAAATGATTGAAGAACATAAATGGAACTCAAAATTGATGATTCAAAAAACTCAACTTAAAAGATTGAATCTGAATTTTTGTCTGAGTCACAAAATATATATGTCATCAATATCCAGGAAATTATTATGTGGTGTCGTACTTTGCAAAAGAGCAAAATAAAAAATATGGACAACGCAAAAATAACTGAAAGAAAATATATGGAAATTTCCTCTCTTCTGCCATAACTTTGTCCTTGAGGACTTTTTATTCCCTCTTTGCATTTTCCCAATAAACCAGTCAAGAGTCAACTTGACTCACGTCTTCTTTTCGTTGATTTCTTCGCGCAAAAAGTTGGCGTAATCAACGTCGTGAGAGCAAATCGGAGAGACTCTCGCAAACTTCCGGCGGTGTTTATATTGCGCGTTCCCGCAACAAATCATTCTCCGGTCTTGCTCTCGCACTAGCCCTGCAAAAACCGTCTGCGAGGTCATTGGAATCAACAAAAGGAAATTTATGTCTCGCGCACGCCTTTTTCTGCCTTCTTTTTTGTGGAACCGTTTCTTGATGGACCCCTTTGAGGACTGCAAATTCGCAGAATTGGACAGAGGAGATTGATATGTTTGGAATTGTCATAATTAATAATAAGGTGAGAATCGGCGGCGCTGTGCGCGATTTTTGGTGTGAGGAACTGACGCAATCAAACAGACTATAAAATGGCAGACAGTGAAGTGATCACTAAGTTGACTGATCAATGATCAGATACGATGGAACACATTTGAGACATGCTTGCGTTTTTAAATACGAATTCAAAAGTTTGAATCAACATTTGAGTTTAAAATATGATTCGAAATCAAATGATCAAAGATCAACTCAAGTTAAAAAATAAATCTTAAAATTTGAAACATTTTTACGCAATTAACATTTCAGGTGGTGTGGGCTCAAACAAACCTGGTCGGCTGTGGCTATGCTCGTTGCCGTGATGTTCTGGGAGTGCTCGGAATGGGAATGAGAGCGACCTTCGTCTGCCACTACAAGTTAGTTTGATTTGAACGATGGCAGTGCCAGATTACTAATTCTTTGTTTTTCAGCCCACAAGGAAACAAAGTATACTTTGGAAATCCTTCGCAGCCTTATGCGGTCAGTAGTGCGTAGTCGCATTTTATGTCTGTTCTGTCTCTTTATTTCATGTGTCCTCGTCAACTTCTAACAAATTTGTTATAGTTTCCTGAAATATAGGGTGGTGTATGGTGGCTGAAAATCTTATATGAAAATTACAGAAAATTTGAAATTTCCAACTTTTGGCAATAAAATTTTGAAAAAATTGAAACAAATTTTGTGTTCATTATAGATCAATGATCAGTTTTAGAAAGAAGTGTTTCGAGAAAAGATGCCTATCAGTTGTTATGATTAGAATGGTTAGACGCTGCTTTTAGACTTGCTTTCGCTCTTTTCGCAGAGTGTTCGTGTACTTTCAGTTGAGTGCCGCATATAGATTGTGGAATAACTGTCTTTATTTGTATACTAACTTAGCGCATAGACTTTTTTGGTGCCCTTTTAAAGTTTGTTTATCTTCAGGCCTTAATAGCACAAAAATTGATGACACCAGAATGAGTCTATACGCGCAAAATATGTCCTTTTCCACTACTTTCCAGCTTCTCTCAGTTCTTTCACGCCTGTATATCTATAAACAATCTAGCTTCAGGTTCCCGCCTTCACCTGGGCAAACTCGAACGCTCAGCGCTGCTCCCAATGCCCTCCGGACGCGCCATCCTGTCATGAAGGCCTCTGCTATATGCCTCTGGGCCAAAAGCAATCCAACGGGACCAATTCAGCCGTGCAGACGCCTGCAACACCTGTGCCCGGCTACCTTAATGGTCAGAAAGAATCAAAATCTGGAAAAAGTGCTGAAAAGCACAAGCCCAACAAAGGGCTGGACGAAAACACTGTTGTCGAGAAATAAATTCTCGTGACAAGACTTCAGTTTCAGGAATTTGCTCAAAAGGACCAAAAAGTTATAAAAATTTGAAATGTTTAAATAA
This sequence comes from Ditylenchus destructor, assembly GCA_022814885.1. Classification (NCBI taxonomy): domain Eukaryota; kingdom Metazoa; phylum Nematoda; class Chromadorea; order Rhabditida; family Anguinidae; genus Ditylenchus; species Ditylenchus destructor. Next base: position 100,319 of record JAKKPZ010000177.1, read on the forward strand.
ATAAGGTAATAAAATACCAAAATTGCAACGTTTTGATAAAAAAAATTATTATTTTTGAAATTTTATCCAAAACGCACCTAAAAGTGATATGATTTCCCAAAAATGTTATAATCCATACAAGACTGCCAAAAATTAACAAAAAACCAGTAAAATTGATTTAAAAAGTTGAAATTTCTTCCAACAGCGCAAAGTTTTAAAATTACTTTACTCACAGCCCAAAAATGTTACATTTTCTGTCCTTTTGAGTAAATTTCATGTCCAATAATTTTCCAGATTTGTATGAGAAGTGGGTTAATCAAAGCATTCCTTAGTTGAAATCTACTCCTCGGCCCAGATTGTTCGCCTAATTTATTATACAAAAGTTTCACTGCCCATTTCTCTTCACTTTTGTAGCAATGTTTACCTTTAGCAATCTCTTTTTTGTATCTTGCTTGTAAATACCAACTCCACTTCTCCTTCCTGACAGGTGAAAAGCATTGTATTTTTTGCTCATTTGTGCTAGCCCAGAACTATTCCGCAACAGGTATGTGCCCCTCTGCCCCTTCCGATTCATATTTGCCCATATCGCCACTATGTCTTTACTCTCTTTGAACTAATACGGATAAGATTCCTAATAAACGGCAAGGATCCTATTTTCCATTCAATGACACGGAAAAGGTTTTGAGCTCCTTTGTCTTTTATTTCTTTGTAGCGGCGGTGTGTTTAGCCAAAAATGGGAAAAGTACCACGTTTTCTCAAAAAATGACCATTTTTGAAAAAAAATAAATTTAGCTCCTTTTGCAAAAGCAAAAACATTTGAATTTTGGCCAAAATTTGGCAACAGAACAAAAACAGAATTTTATAGTCCATGATCTTTGATCATTGATCCTTAAGCTTTATTTTGGCCAAACACATCGCCACACTTTCCTCAACACCATGTCGAAATTGTTTCATTTCGCTCCATACAAGGCCCAGACAAACGAATTCATTTTCTTCTTGATTTTTCTTTGTTTAATTTATGCTGAGTGTTGTTTGCCTTTGTGACCGGAAAATCCACCACATATTTGGGATTTCAATGCCTGCGTGCAATTTTGTGCGATTGTGTTGTGATTGTGTCAAGTGATTTTATGACCGAAATGACATCGCATTTGGAATGTATTATTGTTAATAAAAATAAAGATTCAAAATTCACAGTATTGAAAGAAATTGTAACAGGAAACGCATGTCTAACATTAGTAAGGACTTTATTCAGTTGACATCAAGTCATCAAGTCATAGCAACAGTTTTCTGTCTGAGAAAACGAAAGTCACTTCACTCTATCAATTCAAATGTGTCAGTTCATTCGTTAATCGGTGAATTGTCCAGATCCTTGCCCCGCAAACTGAGTTTTGATCCTAAAATATCCTAAAATTCTTGTACAGTCGAACCCCCGAATAACGCGCCCCCGAATAACGCGGATTTTCTCCGGTCCCGGATTTACGTCAAAGGATTTGCTTGCGTTAGGCCCCCCGAATAACGCGCCCCCGAATAACGCGGCCCCCCGAATAACGCGGATTTTTTTTGAAACTTGCCTTATAAATGACCCTCCGAATAACGCGGATTCAAATATTTTGAAAAAATTTTCGAAATTTTTACCACTTTTACAAAATTTTTAACAAAATTTCCGGAAATTTTTGAAATATTTTTGCCGTTTTTGCCAAAAGTGTTACAAAATTCAATAAAAAATACCAAAATTTTATGAAAAAGATCAAATTCGCGCCAATAAATTCAAATTTACTGGCAAAAGATACAGAAACCCCCGATTAACGCCGATCTAACCAAACTTTGGTTAGAAACCTCCGAATAACGCGCCCCCCGAATAACGCGGCCCCCCGAATAACGCGGCCCCCCGAATAACGCGGATTTTGTCCGGTCCCGAGACCCGCGTTATTCGGGGGTTCGACTGTATATTCCCACAACCACAGCTAAGGTAGCGGGACAAGAATCCTGACGAGTGAGGTGTCATTCGAATGGGTCCTCAGCTCCTATTTTTAGCTTTTATAACTATGAAAACTAAACAAGCTACATGTGTGTGATTTCTGGGATACGGTGTCAAATTCTTTTGCATTCCACAAAATTTGAACGACATTTTTGCATTCATTTGAATATTTATCGAAGTAATTTAATAACTTTACATTTGTGAGACATGGGCTGTCATTCCCGAAATGCCCGTGGTGTGTTGTGACCGTTTCGCAATCAGGCGATATGAGATTAGCCGAATATAATTTAAGGAATATGGATGGGATCTCCAACTCGGTTCTTAGGCGCTTCTTTGCAGACATTTACTGATGTCAACATTTCCCCTTCAAAGTACTAATTGCTATGATTCGTATCATACACGAACTATCATTTTTATTACTCATCTACTAACAAGTAGCGCAATACAAGAATACTCTAATTTGAACAAGTGACTCATTTATGCAAAGCACGCAACCGACCGTGCACACATTAAATCGCATCTCATTACTTGCCATTGTTGTATTCATTTCGTGACGTTAGTAAACCACACAATTTTTAATGAGACGGATCTTTGTTTCGTCGCACGTGTTTTCGAAATTTGTTTGCCAAACTTAGTATATATGAGTAAAGAAAAACGTTTTCTTTACTACAAATGGGAACCATACAAACGGCTGATATGACAAGCTTTAAATTCAAGCTTAGAAAATGCTGGCCACCACATTGCTTGTCTCCAGTCCCACATATCTCGGCGTCTTTGATCGGCCCATTGCGCAATTTTACCTTGGCAATTTTACCTTGGCCGAGGCTAAGCTTCAGTATGCCCTTATAAGGGTTGTTTACCTAAAGCATAAAACACCGGTCATTTTAAGCCATTTCTCAAAACTTAAGTTTAAGTATGCTCTTAGTTACGACCATAAACCAAAATTTAGGAGGGAGTGGTCAGAAGTGTCCTTTTCCAAAATTTGGATTGTGGAGTTTAAAAGTTTCATAGTTTGGTATTTTTGAATTAGGTTTATAGAGCACGAAACGCATTTTCAGTTATGTGTTTTAGCCAACTTCAAACATTACTTAACTCAGGTGAAATGAATTACTACTTGTTTGATTCCGCCACTTTCGATCGACTCTACAATTGCTCCATGCTTCCAGAAGCCGAATGGGAAAGACGGAAGCGGCCGAATTGGATTGGAGCAATACACTTTTCTTTGGCCATTTTTTACCAAGTAAGAATTTGGCACAAATGTGTACCTTTTTAAAATTTTTGATTTCTTAAACTTAGTCATTGTACGTGTTATTCCTGTTCGTGATGCTGAAGAAAAGGTTCTGGCAGCACTCTTGCTACCGAATAATGTTCATGCTGGGCATATTCGACATTTGGGGCACTGTTATCGGAGGAATGTTCTGCGGAATTTTTGCAATTCGTGGAGATATCTTTTGCACCAATAAAACACTCATTTATCTCGTTGGGTGTTGCCAAGCTCGTAAGATTTTGAACATTTTGTAACCGTTCATGACCATAATTGCTAGAGATAGACTTTTATAGCATTGAACACTATCGGTGATTTCCGCAAAATTTAAGTATTTTAGATTCAGGTATTCAAAGTTTCCTAAAAACAGGAATTAAGAACTACTCAGTACGTGTCACCGATTAAGAAAAAATTATAGCTGTGTGGTCCGGAGCATGCGTTACTGGTTTGATATTACTGATTAACCGAACTTTGGACTTGTATGACAAACGGGTTGCCATTGCCTTGTTTGGCGGAAAGAAGACATACATTTGGTTCATCTTTCCAATGGCATCATACTTCTATCTATGGTTTTTCACGAAGCCTTTTTTGTTCAGTTCAATTCTTGGTGCTGGCTTCCTGTACCCATATTTGGGCATTCCGGAAGTAAAGATGGATTTATCAGAGGTAATATTTGAGTACACTGATATGAAGTTTGTACTATATAACAATTATAGTACGACAATCTATTCTGCGGCTACCATAACTATTTCATCGCAACTATTTACCCGTTAATGTATTTGATTATATGCGTTTTGTTATGGAGAAATGGTAGAGGTGGACCTATCAGTGTAATACAAAAACAGGTATGTTTTCCTTGTGCAAAATATCACCTGGCCTGAAACATATTGGAAGAAAATTGTAACTACCGTAGTCTCTTTGTTATTGCGCTGTGACTTATTTTTGAAGCCTACCACTTATTTTAGAGGGTTAGCGGTACTTAACAAATTAAAATTCTGTCTCACTTAAGATTATCATACAATCCATAATGATTTCCATTCTACTGGCGTTATTGGCAGTTACTTATATGGTTATGCAATATATTACTGTTCCTGCATTCATGCCCGTGGCATTAAATTTTGTGTGGCAGTTCACTCATGGTAAGGATCATTGCACTGAAGAAAATGACTCTTTCACTACACTTTAAAAATTGTCCCAAATTTGAATGTTAGTAATTTTATTTCATTCAAAATTTAGGCGCACCTGTCTTCACCTACATTTTTATTAGCAAGTCTATGAGAAATGGAGCCGGAATAGTTATAGGGAAGTGGACTTCAAAGTTTCGCTTTATCAATCATAACTCTACGGTTGATCCGCTATCGATCACAGCTCGCTCGAGTGCCCATAACGTATCCACATACGCGAGCCAAAGAAATGCAGTAAACAATGCGCCTATGGCGACAGTACCGATGCTAGTTCAATCCGCCTCATCATTCAGTTATATGTAACACATGGCGCAGTTGTGACCGGAAATTTTATTTTTATTCTATATTTGCCATTTTTGTATCACGAAAGTACATTTTTGTTCATTATAATTGGCATTTCACATTATTTTTGAACAATTAGAAATCAATAAATGATTAAATAAATATCAATTTTTCACGATGTAATATAAATTTGAACTGAAAATTTGCATAGACACTACAATTATATCGTCTTATTTTCCAAAAAGCGATCCATAAATGTTGCCGCTGACAAGGCCGATTGCTCCAGCAATATTGTTCAAAACCGCTCCCGTGCCAACGTTATATAGTGTCCCATCGATAATACCAGTGAGAATATTATTGACAGTGGTGCCTGTTGTATTGTCACTGAAGACATTATAATCCAGGAATGGATTCCGGAATTTGTGAGTCGGATCAACCTCCTGGACAAGTGCTCTAAATAGATTTTTTTATGTTACCCAATAATTGTCATTTTATCAAGGAAAAATGCTGGCAAAACTGCGTTTTTGACAAATGTTAGTTAACGACCAGCAGAAGCGCTTCCGGATAAAAAAGCAATATTTGAGATATTGTGACACTGTTGAATTAAATTTCTCGTGAATTAACGTTACCTAAATTCCTGGATTTTCGGATAATGTTGAAGATATTGTTCTGGTCCCATAAGAAATACTTTGCCCCAATGTGGTCTGCATCCAAACGGAAAAAGTGTCTGTTCTATCAAAGGCAGTACCACGGCAACTCCAGGCATAAATGGCAGGAATGTGAGGTTGATGATGACAGTATCCTCGCCATAGCTCCCGCTCATCCACAGGTCGTCGGCTTTGGCCGTGCGGACCAAAAAGTACAGCAAGAGAGGTGAGAATGTCGGGCTGAGAGCGGCCAGCTAAAAGATTTGTGTTCATAGCGTATCGGTATTACGGTAGCGTCGTGCGCTAATGATAGATTCGGGACAGAGAAATCCGTAAGCAAACATTTTATCCAGGATGTCTAACGCACTATTTCCAGTGCAAATAAATATCAAATGGCTTATCCAATATTTACTTCTTTACAATTTAAAACGCTCACCGCTTTCAATGCAGGCACTGCGTTTTCATAAGGCAAGAAATACTCAGTCTCAATTTCAGTTCCGTCGGTGCCCGACAGGCCCAAATGATAGTCGACCAAACCGTAATGCCAAGGCTGCTCCTTACCTTGATCTCTGAATTCGGTCAAGTTATCGGAATATTTGGAATTCTTATTATAAATTATAAACTAAGATTGCTTAGTTGTTTGAGAAATTCAAATTGGCGCTAGTTTGATTTGTTTTTTAAGCAGACGAAATCAGTGTAAAACACGCGTTTCAAACACGTACGCCATAAAAGTGGGTGACAAGAACAGCGGAACGGGAGAGACCTGTCCTTTGGCTTTTGTGGCTCCAAAAAGGGTCTCCATTGACCTAACAGTGCTGTTAGAATCAGACCGAACATTGATCCTAAAGACAGTCAAAGTAAAATTTAGATTACTGTATTTATAATAAAGTGCTAAATGTCATACCAAACTTGGTTCCATACGCCAGGTACATGGAAATCAGTAAAGAGCTGGACACTATAGCCCAGTTCCTGGATTTCGTCAAAATGTTCAAAAAGCTGCAGAAGTGGCATGCTAAAAAGAAACATACATGACAACATAATGCCAGACGCACGTAAATACAAACTGCTTCACAAAACTATGCTGTAACGTGCTATATGACTAAATAGATAGTCGCCAACTCACTTTAGAAACACATAATTGGTGACATTGAACGTCGGAACGAGTTTCAATTCAACTTGAGTTATCACGCCAAATGCACCCAGACCGACAGCCGCTGCCTTCAGCTCGGGGTCATTGGGGCCGTAAGTGCGCAATCTGCCGTCAGCAAGCACCAATTGCATTGATCTGACGTGATTGGCCAAGTTTTGCAGGCCTCGACCACTGCCATGGGCGCCGGTTTGAATGGCGCCGGCCACAGTGATTTCTCCCAACGACGCCAAATTAGGAAGCCCATAACCAAGATACTCTGAAATTAGATTTTGTGCAATACGTACCATGACGTTTTATTTCACAGGTAACTTATAAATTCATTAGATCCAAACACATTAGCCAGCTATTCTCTTGAAGAAAACCCCTGAACTTTACCAAACTTTTATAATCTTTGTAAAATTTTGTAAGTTTGAACAAGAAAATAAAATGTTGCTGAAAACTAGTAAATAAATTCTTAAATTCTGGGAAAAATGCGGTAAATATTAAAAATATGAAAAATGATTGGAGAATTTACGATTCTATGCAAAAAAAATACAACTTTTTTCGGTTGGTTGTCCAGGAGGAGAAGAAACATTTTTTTCTCTATCTCTGCTAATTCTGTAAGCTATCAATTTGTGGAGCTTCACCTGAACTATTCCAGAAAATTTGCAAAGAACCCACGAAGAAAAGGAGCCAAGTCTGTATAAGTAATGCCGCCTTGAACGATCACACTCGGCACAACTGGGTCAAAAGCCAAGACTTGCTTTAAAGCCAAAGTCGATATAATCGTATCATTGCTGTCGGCAATCCGACTCGAGCTGTGCCGTTGGCCCAGCACCCGCACTTTAGTAGCATTCTTGACAATTTGCTGGACTTCTCCGACGCTCTGAGGATAGTGAATATTTTGAGTGCTGTAGCGGAAATTTCCGCACCAACTGTGGAGGCTGAAGGTAAAGGATATAAAAACGAAGAAAAATTAGGTGGTCTTCACGCCAGAGCCCAATATCTATTGTTGTAAAAAAATGCACTAACGGCGTTTGATTTCATTAGAATAGCCAAAAATTGTTAATTAGCGCGAAAAATTATCTGTGCAACACTGTTCGGTAAAAAATGTATAAAAATGCAAATTGCAACAAAATCTAACAACAAAACCTAAAGGTGAAACTCAGCGATTCCGAAAACTCATTAGGAAAAAACTAAGATTTCTCTCAAATAAGAAATCCACAAAATGGCTATTTTTTGCCTAAAAGCTGCGATTTCTGGCACAATGGTTGGTGTAGCAATTTGAAATGAAAAGGCATCGAAAGAATAATATAATATTTTCAACTTACTAGTCTGGCCCAGTCAAATAACTGGTGGTATTTTTCAGAAGCTGCAGAGTAATCGACGTGCTTGAAGCATTGTAGGCAATTTCCAGCCAAGGAATAGGTTCGGATAGAACTGGATTGTGTGCAAGAAGACTGAGCAATAAAATTAAAAGCATCGTTCGTAAAATAACTCTAAGAGGTAAGCTGAAAACGTGCAACAACTGAATAAAATTGACTAATAAAATGTGATCGACGAAAATTTAAACGAATTCGTGGAAGAAATGTTTGGTATAAAATTATTAATTAAGCGTTTTCAGCCATGACATTGATGGGCTTATATCGAGGGTCGATGTCATGTAAATCGTTAACAACCATGTTCTAGTCAAGCTTTTGAGTATCAAAATATCAAAAAGGTCAAATAGTTTCTATGTTGTTCAATATGTTCCAACCCATAAATTAGTGTTCTTACAATTGCATTAAAAAAGTTGGTCGTGTCATATTTTCGATAATTGCTGATTTTAGTTATTTACATAAATTATCGACACTTCACCAGCGCTTCGTTCGTGTGTGGGATGTAACTATTTTTTACCTTCTAGATGTTGTATTTTGTTCACAAATATTATGTAAATACCTGTCATTGAAACAAAGAGTCGGCTGAATGTAGTGTTGACCTTTTGGTTGTTTCACAATTAAAAGTAACCGAATTTGATCAAGAAATGTGCACATAATAGTGCTCATAAACGTCCGGATTTAAATGATAAAAGTAAAGTAGCTCAATTATATGATGCAAAGAAAAAGATGGGCTCCTTCCTGAAAGCATCGCCTCGAGGTAGCGTATCAGATTGCTATGGCAGTGGACACCTGGTCAACAATAAACATCGAAAGGTGGACTCTCGACAAACTTCATAGCTGTACTTTTACTAGTTCAAATGGTATTCAACCAGTTTGGATCTGGAAGTTAGAAGATGATCGAGAAGAAGAAGACTAGGATTACTAGGAATATTGTTTCTAGATTGATTTTTATATTCTGAGTAGACTTTCGATAAAAGTATATTTGAGAAGTTGTAAATTGTTCCATATATGTTCGATTTAGGGTACGATCCACATTGTTCGATTTTTACATATAAAATTTATCCAAGTTATCTGGATAAACGACAATAACGAAGTCGGGTCATTTTTAATCAAGAATATGAGCATCATTTTGCGATATGGTCGGACGATGTCAATGGAGAATCGGCCTTGGTCAGACAAATAGTCTGGTCTATCGTCGATGTGTGAGTCATCCGTATTTGGATTATGAAAACTAGTTAGCAACGGAAATGACTAATTGAAATGATTTGTTAGCAACGAAACAACTAACGCAATTTATAATGTGATGCATTGCAAATAAATATGTAGCCATACAACATACCAATATCCGAGCACATCTCACTATTGTATGCAATGAAAGTTTATATATTTTGTCACTCTATTGTTTTATTATCAAGTTTCACTGTCGCAGACGTTTCCTGGTGGAGCTCATTGAAAAGGTATTTTTGATTCAGGATTAAATATCCAACCAATGCTACAGGGAGATTTCGTCTTCTCAGAGTTTTACAAATTTTTCGTCATTCAGTGGTTATCATCAAAATTTTAAATACTAGTTTTTATTTACCCGCCAAAATTGGAAAACTTAACAAACTGGTTGACAAATTCCTAAGTTTTTGAATCCATTAATAGTGCATAATTCTGTATTTAGTAATAATGGTGCGTCCACAAAGACTGTGATATTGACAATTGTGAACAAGGTAGAAAAATTGGATGAGTACAAGCTGGCTTTGGAGACCGTGAATTGCTATGCGAATTTGCGTGGATATTCCCATAAAGTACTAATTCTGGAAGACACAAATGGGATCAAAGATGTTCGTTTGGAAGAGGATGCAACTATTGTGCTGCCTTATGTTCATAAGCAAAGCAAGGAATGCATTCATAAAGATGTAAGTTTACGTGAAACAGGATAAGTTAAACTGTAATCATTTTATCTAGTACCCTTTTCATCTATTGAGAGCTGGTATGGTGTGAACTCTTGAAAAACTAGTTTGCATAGTTTAGAATAATTGTTATCAGCCAAATTTCGGCACAATCAATTTCAAATCTTCTACATAGAATTCTATTTTAGTTCTTTTTCCGACGGCACTGCATTGTCGCGCTTTATATGGAAGAGAACCAGGAAAAGTTCAACCTTGTTTTGTTCATGGATGCCGATGTGGGCGTAGTGAATCCTAATCACACAATCCACGAATATTTTTCAAAGAACGGAAGAAAAGGAGACCTGTTGAAAAACTATAGAATAACTGTTGAAATGGTCTTCTACAATCGTCTGTTTGTCCACGAGATTGCTGCCGGTGGTTACTTGGCACGGTCAGTGTTAATATAAAATAGATTATTGAAATAGTTTTAATGGTAACAAATGTTAAGGAACACTGAGTATTCTCGACAGTTTCTTCACTATTGGGCTGACTATTTATACCAACTGCCGGATGGTTTCGTTGGAACAGACAACGGCGCTCTCCATGTAAGTTAAGATCGGAAGAGTCATTTACATATATTTTTTGCAGATTGTACTCATGCAGAAATTCGCCAAACCTGAAGATCGGCGTAAATGTGAACTATATTCGAATCGTACCAAGTAGGTTACGTTTTTTATATGTATAAAATAAATGTATTGTACAGAAAAAGCGGTGCTTTGCAAATTCGAAAAAAATATGCATGAAAAGTGCGTACCACTTGTAGACCCACCACGTCGGCGCCAAAACAAGGGGAAGTGTGACAGAAAGTGTACAAGGCATGTTTTTGTTGAGAGTTGGCCGAGATTTTTGGTATATACCCTATTTCGGGTACGGAGAATCCGAATTTGACCACAGATTCGGGGTGGTCCCGCCACGAAAGTTGGGAAAATCGCATTTCGAAAATTGGAAATCGCAAAATGGCCCAAAAATGACCATTTTAACGCGTTACGTTAATAATAATTCAGATTCGGAATCAGCGCATCAAAAAATTCCCTAAACACACATTTTGCTGACATTCCGAAAAAATTTCATTTTTTGGCCATTTTTGACCATAGGGGGTACGGCATAGATTTTGAAAAAAATCGATTTTTTGAAAATGTGTACAATTTTTCTGCAATGAGTGTTTTTAGGGGTAATTCGATGCGCTGATTCCGAATCTGCAATTATTTTTTTCATAACACGTCAAAAATGGCATGTCATGTCTAACGTTTTGATTTTTGGCTGAAAATCGGCCGTACACTTTTTGTCACAGTTGGCGCCGACGTGCCACCCATACATTATGCGGTTTTAATATGGTTTAGGTGTTGTCTTGGTCTTATAACGATTTACATGACGCTATTCGCCAAAAAACACAAAAAATGTTTGGGCTGGATTTTCAAAGCATTCCATTTGTTTCTGCTCGATTTTTCCCTTAAATGTTTTTAAATTTACCAAAATTGGTGTTCCACTTCAGTAAATCATGTTAAAAATTCATGGGTGGATCTATACAAGAGGAACGCATTTTAGTGCTTGTGCTTATGTTTGTGCAAGCACAAAGCGTGCACAAGCACTTTTAAATTAAGAAAATTCGGACATTTTGGAGCCATCCTCAGTTAAGCCCGACCCTCATTTAAACTCGAGCTTTAACCTCGCTGATACGTAACCCAGGCAGACTGTATCATCAAATGTAACCGAATTGTATCAAATGTTTACGCTTATTCGAGAGTTATTTGTAGCGCTCAACATCGAATTTTAGGGATTGGGGCAAATTATTCGAGTTTGAAGCGTGCGTCCGTGAATATTTTGGACTGAATGAGACCCTCTATACGGAATATGACAGTCAAGGCCAAATGAGAGGTCGAGTTTCCATAAGGCCATTTGGCAAAAGTTGGGTCCGAGATTCTGGAGTGACTCAATCGCGGTTCTCTCACGACGACTTTATGTTCCATCAGTGGAAAACGTCGTATGTTTTGATTTTATTTTGATTGATATGGCTTAAAATTTTAACATATTTACTCTTTCAGCAATATGGAAAAGCCGCTTCCCAACAGTTTCATGGCTGAATGGCAGTATCCTTTTCGGGACAAGGAGTTTAACATGGAGAAATGCCTCGAGGGAAGCCCTGAACCAATGGTACCCAAAGATGGATTATTTGTGGCACAAAGTCAAATCGATCATGAGCTGTCAAAACGAATTGAAGCTGTGAATGAATATTTCCAATATAGCCTAAATCAACTGGTGAGCTTTGTGATTGATTATGCGGTGTTATTAATATGCGGTGTTAGACTGATATCTACCTCCAGAATGTCGAAACTGCGACGGTTGACATGTCCAAGAATTTTGAAATTTTACATATCGAATTTGATAATACGTGTTCTGTAGTGATCTTACTGATCTCGGGATAGAATTTCAAGGATAGAATTCCAGGAAAATATCCACAAACAGAAAGCTAAAGCGCAAAACTTATCTCGTCATTTAGAAAAATGAAGACACGACAACCACTAGCACTACGGCAGCGACGGTCGAAGCTACCAAAACTGAAGCGTTGATTATCAGTCGCATTGCAGCTGCTGAACAAAACCGTGACCTTTTGGTAAGTAGGTTCCGTTTTTCGTTAAATTCTAAGTGTTATTATCTATGTTCATTTCAGGGCGAAAAACCGAATTCATTAATGGCGAAACCAAACATTTCCACGAAGAATAGCCTCTCAATTCCTATTGTCACTATCACCGTTATCAGTCTTTTGATGAAATTCTTTTATAAAAATCATTTTTGATATTTATATTTGATAATAAATAATTAACCACTATAAATTGCAAGCACTATAAATTGCAACAAGTCTGCAATATTCGTCCGCAATACTCGAAATCACATTACTGTTACGGAAATTTTACCATTTTGTAAACAATATGTTTATTTGCTCTTTTTTAAGTGTAGTTAAGCGCTAAAGAAATTATTTTACCCAGGAAAGCCAAATTATCCTTGACAAAAAAGTCAAAATTCGAATAAAGTATTGAAATAAAGTAATAGGGAAAATATCATTATCACTTACTTACACCAAATCCTTCACATCGATCTATATATATCTACATTACATTACTGTAATGGTTCACAAATATATTTTTATTTTTAGGCATTATATTGTCTGTCTCATTTCCAATTCAAAAACTCAAAAATAAATAAGAAGTTTCATATAGAATAATAAAAAATCCATTAGCAGCGTCTAGGCACAATTTTTGCGGCAGATTTTAGGACCTCCCACACTAAAGCAAAAAAATGAATTTTATGTTACTGCAGTAAAATATGATTTTCAATCAAATTTTGCCACGTAGCGTTATAAAGCTTTCATTCAAAACGAAATGTAATATGGCATTCATTAATTCTAAGCTATAATTTTGATAAGTATAAATGTACGGCATCGCCCAGCATCTTCACAATTCGTATTATTATTTCATTGTTGCGATCATCTCAAACTGTCACCCAAACGTCAAAGCGATCAAAAGCGATGACTCTCCTCTTCGTGTTCTTCATGTTGGCTTCGGTAAAATTTTGTATATCAATTATAAATTTTGAATCCCGATTCCTCAGATAAAATTAGCATAATTTTTCGACAAAAAATGCTATGGGCTGATTTTGACTGACTATTTAACATATCTAGAAGTTCCAAGAAACGTGTTTAGGCCGCGAATAAATTCGTGAAAACGTACATACTCTACCTGAAAATTCTATTTTTAATAAAAACTCCAAACAGTGAAAGAATGTGTCCAAAATGATAATTTCACCGCGGTATTTGTGATATTAATCTCACGCATCGATATCACATCACCACTAATCACAAATGCTTCTGGAAAGTCGCGAGAATATAAAAAACAAAACGGCATAAAAGCGACCCTTTCTAAAACAGGATTTGAATCAACTGGGAAGCCAGATACCTGTGAATACTAGCGGAGAATATAGAAAAATAAAATATAGAAAAATTTCCAAATTTTGCGATTTCTCGCTTAGACAAACATTGCCGATAAATTAATGTTCAAATATGATTTGCGCGAATGTAACTCTCTCTTTAGGCCACGTTGGTCGGTTGGGCAGAAGCTGGAAAGGCGCCGAAAAAGTACCTGATTTCGAAGTCATTGGAACGAAACGACCCCAGTAACCCTTGGCTCACGCAGGGCTGCAAGCAATGGGAAGGGAACTGCGACCACAAGTACAACAAGACTGGCTCGTGCGCACAAGACTCTGTGATCTGCAAGGAAGGCTACTACCGAGGCAAGCATATGGCCGACGACGAACCCGGAAAGGAGTATTGCTACGAGGAAAAGGCGCGCCCTTACACCTGCGAGCTTGTGACAACCACCACCAAGCGTCAGACCACCATCACCACCACGCGCGCTCCACACACTACGACGGAACATCCGCAGACCACACCGCCACGTAAGAATTATTTTTATTTTATAGCTTGTTTTTGTAATGAGAATATGGTAACTAATCCCTCACATGTTAAATACTATCGTTGGATTTCAAATTACCATAATATTCTTGCTCATTATCCTTTATATCATAGCAAGGTGTAAAATATACCTTTGTGTGATATATCAAGTTAAGCAGTGCTTGAAAAGGCGAAAACACAATAATATATCGTTTTTTTTTTTTTTGGTTTTTTGAGAATTCTGTGCTGGTTAATAATAAAAAAAGAAAGTTTGAAAAAATGCTATTTGACCCCTAACGGGGCTTTTTTCGAAAACCACTTTTTTCGTCAGAATTTTCGTTTTTCGGCGTTCCAAGCCGTTTCCGACCGAGATTTTTGGCCCTATAGGGTTTTCGACCACGCTGAACACGATTCTGATGTCAGTTTTGGCATTCAGCATACTGTAGTACCAGTTTCTGGCATTCTGCCCACTTTGGCTTCCTTGGGGGTTTTCGCCCGAAATTTCACACCCTAGGGGTTTTCGAGTGTGCTGAAATCAAATCTGAGATCAGTTTTCACGAAAAGCGCCAAAATTTGGCGTTATTCTGGCGTTCTGCCCCAAAACGCCAAAGACGAATCCTGTTTCGGTCTCTGCGGTTTCCATCTACACTACTGGCACCCATTTACCTTCTTGTATATACTAGAGAAGGAGTACAAATTTACATATTTACAAAAATATTTTAGCAGTAGAGCGTTGCCCAGCTAACGAGGAATATGTGAAAAATCCACGTTGCCCTGATGTTGCCTGCAGTATGTTGAAAAAGGGACACGCTAGATCTGGCGACGGCGTTTCACCGTGTATGAGTGGTAACTTAACCATTGAGCCTGGATGCTTCTGTGTGCCGAACTATGCTCGCAACGAATATGGCGTATGTGTTCCTGCGGATTTATGCACCGAACCGTGTAAGATTTGGTACCAAAATTTTTCTTAGATTGTTCTTAAGGTCTTTTACACAAAATGGTCTCAAAGGACTACCAGGCGCGGACATAATTTTTGCGAAAGAGATCTAATCAGTGATTTTAAATTTTGAATTTCTGCCGCCTCTCAGGCTAATGAAATGGAAAGGAAGGGGCAGACAGTGGCCTGCCTCTGTGCAAAACATACGAGCAGACTCTTTGTGCTCTAAATAGAATGGAATGAATCATGGGAATCATTACCCGGTTTCGTGTTTCACGAAACCGGGTAATGATTCCATTCTACTTCGAGCACAAAGAGTCTGCTCGTATGTTTACCACAGAGGCAGTCCACTGTCCGGACACGGACATTTGTACCCCGGCCGTTTGTACCCCGGGACATTTGTACCCCGGTATCAAATTTTCTGTTTTTAAGCCCTGGGAACATTCTAGAATGTTCCAGATTGTTTGAAAATGTTTAGATAACACTCCAGAGTGTTCTAGATGTCTTGATGTCTAAATACTTGTAACAAATATTTTTATCAAAATTATGTGTTAAAACCATGATACCCCCTCTATGGTTCTAAAGCCAAATTTTGGAAAAATTTTTCCCACTTTTTCAAAACAGCGTTTTGGGGCATTTTTGGTGTGCTGGTCACGATTTCGAAGGAATTTTCAAGATTGGTGCCGTACTAAGGCAGATATGCCTGGAGGGCAGATTTTACATTGTTTATTGAGGTATATAGCTGGTAAACATCTTTTTACTTAGTACGTTTGCCTTTTTCGCTTAAGATGTTTCGCTTAAGATCGCTTTTAAAATGATCCTAGGCATTAGGAACACTGTTTCAGTGTTCCAATTGTCGGCTTTTAGGCTCATATGCCTTTACATTTTTTGCGCACCATATAAGGCGCCAAACAAGGATTTAGGCTTGCGGCTCGAACAACCTGGGGCCAAAGCAAGACTTAGTTTTAGGCTTAAGCTCCCGAACACCCCTTATA